>NW_019290459.1:0-129326 GCF_000500325.1 Leptinotarsa decemlineata
CATCTATACATTCCCGAGAGGAAAAGAGGAAGTCCAGGGACACCCTGTATATTACAAAAGTTGAAACAGTAATTGATATTTTCAAAAACTATCTACCAAATTATCTAGTGGGCTTCCAAAAACGATATATTGGGTGAAGTGGAATTTTATGAGGGGTGTAAAATTAACATGGTGCGTTAATATTTTGTTCATTCTTTTTTATTTCGTCGTCTATGCAATGTTTTTGAATGTTCATTGAAAATGTATAAATAATCAAGCATTCTGAACCAGTTTGTTGCAACAATGACCTGCCTGACAAACATTTTGTATTTTGTGTATTCCATAATTATAATGTTAAATGTCGTAATTCCTTCTTTCAACTGAGTAAAAAGAGTAAAATTTTCAGGATGCCTCTGTGGCTATCGGCCAACAAAACGGCGCAACCGGTACTTCAGGAGGTTTGGGTGAATTGTCACAGTCAGATCTCAGTTCATTGGTACCACCACTGCCAGAAGGCCATAACATGGCCGACGCTGAAGATATTTTCAAGCATTTATCAGACACCACTGCCATCGAAATCGAAAGTATTTTGAGCGAATTCAACCAAACCCCTTATATTAAGGTAAGTATAGGTATCACACACATCACTACATTTCTGTTGTATTAGGAAAAACAAAATTCGAACTGTGGTAGCTCATGGTCAAGAGGAACCAAGGGACCAAGTACCAAACGTTTCGACTTCTACTACGACAGACATCTTCACTGGTGTGGGAGTTGACTCAACAACGACTGGCACTTTCTGGTTTGGTATCACAAGTTCCTTTCAAGCACGGCCTGATAGACCGGATTTTGTTGTCTTCAACCATTGATTCAGCCGGGAAAACCCATGTTCTTATATTTGTTGAATTTTGCTAATGATTTCAAACTTACAATACTTTTATAGGTAGGACTCCTTCCTGTACACAGGATTGAATTGTTAGAATATGTATTCAGATCAAACCATCAACAGTGAACCTTTCCCGTTTTTACAACCAGCATGCTGGAATAGATTCTGTCATTCTTTTTCCAAAAGCAAGAAGCTTCAATAATCATTGACTAATCAGATTTTCCAGAGTTCGACAAATTCAATTCATTTCCCACCCAATTACTGATCTTTGAATCTTCTAAGCTTCATTTACTTCCGTATGTTTACAGACCAATTTTTGTAACTGCTTTCAAGATATGATTTCATTATTTCTTTTGAAAACTCCAATTCAATGAGTTGTTTATGATTGAAACTTTGAAGCTGTTTTCATTTTCTACCAAAACTGAATGTGCTAATTATCAACAGAAACATTCCATACAAGCCAGTATTTCAAAATATTAATGGTAGTAGTGAAAATATTACAGTAAACTGTAATAATTGTGAATTGTGATATGGATTTTAATCGAAATTCGGCCAGTTTCATGCAATTTTTGGTAGTGATTAGATAGTAGTTAGTTAGTTATAATATTCGTTTGGCACAGATAAGTCCCACCCTCACAGACTGTTTGCTAGAATTACTTAACGATATCCTTTGTCTGTTGTGAGACCAAATTATAAAAAAAGATCAATCTTATGATGTTATTCGACCCAGGTGGAAAAATGAATGCTAACCAGGACTTGTACAACGCAGCAAGGTGGTTTCATGAGACCCAACCTAACCTTGGAAACTCCAAGAACATGTATAGTAATCCAAATTACATACTATCGTCGATTAGCTTTTATAAAGGTTGTTAAATCAAATATGGCCAGTGGGGGAGGACCTGAGGAAATCTTTATTTGATGTGTGTATTTTACGATAGTTCTAAAATGACCAGAGATATGTAGAGCTAGTGAGGGACTGGCGAACAGACCGATCACTGCTCGTGATTGGCTGAGATGCCAGTGCACACCACCTGACCTAAGGTAGCACCGATTTCAATGAATGAATAGAAACACAGTTCATTTTGATAATCAACTTAGATATTCTAAACGTAGCCAATAAACTAACCTTCGTGAATACGAGACTTCGGGAAGTACTGGTAGTAACATTAGTAGCTATATTCATAAGTAACTATGTTCAAAAATGGAACCTGTCTGATGAGGAAAGTTGTTTGGATCATTACCAAATAAAATTCGAAACTGGAGGATGCCATATCTCGATCTCAAAACAAACCGTTTAACCTATAAAATAGATTTGGATATTTGCACGAACTTCAATACCAGTCATCTTTGAAATTGATAAATTGTGAATGATTTTATGAAAATCAATATATACGGAGTCCACATGTGTATGGCAGTCCAATTTTTTTGTGAACAAGAGTAAAAGGATTTCGATAGAGAAAGTAACCCAAATTAATCGTGTTGAATACATTTTGTTTAATTTTCGTACATAAACTCGAAAGATGAAAAAAATATTTTCAGTTCATCGAAAACATTCTAGATTTATAGGAATTACAATGAAAACGTTGATCAGTTTTGCTGTTTCTTGAAGAACTCTCAAATTCCAGAAACTCCCAAATTCCAAAACTCTTGGACTACAAAATCAATTAATGAAAACTGATACACACAAAGGCGGAAATTACTGACATCACGATAATTACCTCAACTACAATTAATTCATTTAACAGATCAATCCATAAAAATAAATAGTGAAATTTCATCTTCAGTTTTCATTATATTTTCAAATCTTCAATTTATGGTCGAATGTACCAATAAAACTGAACTCTTCAACATTTAATTAAGCTACTTACTTTATATAGTCACTTGAATTTACTACCAATTTATTTTATTTCCGCTAGTAAGTACTGCATTCATATTTGCATGTTAATGTATCACCACACGATATTCAAGTTAACTTCCAAACGTTTTATTTAGTTCATTTTATTCAGTTCATTTTAGTTCTACGTGCTGATTTTCTTTTTTAAATCATTGAATAATTCTGGAGTGTGCTGTAGTTTTTACAGATCTTTATGAAAAAATAACGAATGAAAAATTTTTGAATAGGTAGGTCCTAAGTGTGCGGATCTATTTGACCCTCTTCTGCAACACACGAGAATTTATTGTGGCTCACACCTGTTTCACTTCGACCAACTAGATCTAGCTTCTTAACAGAGCCTATTACTCCATTTGTTGAGTGATATTCCATATCAGCTGATGAGAGTAAGATTCTATCAAGTGCTAAAAACCTGATCAATCCTTGAAAAGGCACACACAGAGTATGTGTCCTGCTACCAGAACAGGAAATTGCCTTGTGAAGAATAGTCCACTCCAAGGTTGGAAGGCCATGGTAGTGAGGACCAGACAGTCTGCGACTAGTTTCGTCAGGTAGATAAGCAACACTTATATGTGACTTGGGAAGCAAGAGGCGATCTCCCATGGCTGCAGGATCCTAACTGCACTAACGTGCAGCTCTGAAATCGTCCTTTTGAACCATCTTCTGAAATATCCTCTCAGCCATATGTAGAGGATATTAAATTTTTTTATCAATATTGAAGTTGTCAGATGCAAGATTTCCACCGTAATTTCTGTGCGCTGAAAACCTTCCCTCATGATGGCATCTATAAATCAGCTGGTTATACCTGACAATACATCAGATTCAGTCATGCAGGGTCTTCTCGCTTACGGTTTGTCTGGAGGGTTGGTATTTACAGATCTGCACAGAGTAAGTTTCCTTTTCTAAGGCAGACTGTGTTTCTGCTGCTCAAGTGTTTGGTGCGAGGCCGATTTTCAAAAAATCCTGCCCTTGAGAAAGTGACTTAGTTTCAATGGGCAAGAATCAGTATGACAATTGTAAAAACTCTTTTTGGTTCGAAGTAAATTCATTCGTTTCTTTCTAATTCATAGAATCAATCATTAGAATTAATATTATTAGTAAAATGAGAAGAAATTTCCATGTATTTATCCTAATCTTAAATAACAAACAATTATATGAATAAAAAGCTCAAAAGTGAGGTGTGTCAAAAATACTGATAAATTGTAGTTACGCCTATGACGATCATGAAATTAACATTCAAACCACTAGATGTCACGCGCCTTTGTACATTCTCTACTCGCATTTAGATGTCGCCATTGTTTTTTGCTAGGTGCATGAAATTATATCCATATAAGATCCTTAATATATGAATATAATATTCGTATCGATAAACTTTCGAATTGCTTCTATTCGTTACAACAGTTATTGATTGATTTGTAAAAATCAATTTGTTCTGACCGTAACCGTTAGTGATTCGTTACTTTCATCAGAAATCTCATTTCATGTTCAAGCAGTAGGTAGTTGACTAATCTTGTTTTAAAATGAAATTATTATTCTACAAATCTCAGACATTACCTAGCCTTTGTTTATCATGAACCCACATTTTTTTCTACAGAAATTGTGTATTTGAGTTAATATATCATGTTTTTTTTTGTTATTCTTTAAATGACGGTTGTGTCGCTGTTTTCACATGCTGCCCTCTATGATCTGATATTCTTACTATAATACCCACCTTCGTTCGTTCTGCACTCTGTTGACGTATAGCTGAACTAACAACCGATTCACTTTTAGCAAGAAGAAAACAACAACATCCCGAACTGCAATGACGACTCGGTTAGCAGTTCGCACCACAGCCAGAAGAGCGCGCAGGCCTTGTTAGAGATGAGAAAATATACGATCGCGGCCGCAAATCCCATCCTCGCTGAGAAACTATCGACGCCCAGTGAGCAGAGTCTGCAACCGCTAGGTTCCAATGGAAGATCACAGCTGGCGCTGCTGACACCGAAAGTTGAAAAAGGTAAATGATGAGAAATTCTTAGAGAATTATTTGACAATGAATAAGTTTGTTGAGGTTTCGGAAACAATAAGGTATTGAACCTACGAAACAGAAGGCACCATTTAACCGAAAAGTTGGTTTCAATTAATGTACTTATGACTGAAAAATCATAAGAAAAAGGAAAAATGATGGTTCTATCCTTAGAATTTTTGGTTCAAGGATGCATTTGATTTTCTCGAGCCTCTAATTCAATCGGTTTACCATAAAAATAACAATAATTTTCTGGGTGCGAATGAACCCGATTATTTCTTAAATAACATATGATATGATGAAAGAGGTTCAAATTATATAATTGACTGCTAAAAAAAAGATATTTTTTTCTTGTAAAAGGTGTTTATTTTCATACTGATTGTTTCAAATAGTATTTTTCACTTTCCAGTAATTTTCAAATATTTTGTAAATATTATTTGATGTACCTACCCACTATCGAAATCTTCGCAAAAACCAAATCGGTTCATAATCTTTGAGAAAAACGTGTTTATATACAGATCAAGCCATAAATGTCAAAATTTTCTTGATAAAAGATATTCTCTCTATACTTCTGGACACGAGGCTAATGACCAATGTAGTCGATGCCGATGACACCAAGAAAAAAAATATTACCCATTACATGCTTGGAAAACAGTAAGACTTATAGGATTATGAGAAAAATAAAATGTCAAGTTCAACTCGGAAGCAGGAAATGGTACTGAAATGGCTCTTTTGATGTATATTTATTACCAAACAATATTTCAGAATATATGCAATTCGGGATTGGTATGAAAACATAAATTCAAAAGCTATCAGGCTTAGTTAGGAAACATTTCAAAATTCAGCTACATTCAATCCATCATTTTTTTGAAAGACTATTCGATGAAGTATTAGAATATCTTCATACTGACATATTCATTTTTAATGAATTCTATAGTTTGAAGATTGGGGTTACTCCAAGGAATTTTTTATTTACACTAAAATAAAACTCCACAATAAAATGACTGTGTTCTAGTTGACGTCATGATTATTAATTTGAATTAAAAAAAATCAAACTTCATTGACAAAAAACTGGTTATAATTATCAACAACGACAAATTCTGATTACCTTAAGGTGTTGAGTTATTGGTAAAGTTCACAATCTAATGACAAATTCCGGAAAAACATTCCGTTGTTTTCTTTTCTGAATGCTCCAATGANTTTATTATCTACCGAAGCTTTGGCTAAATCTTGGTGGCACTCTAGTACTAACCCTGAGGTAACACGTTTTCTGTTCAGGGCTGATAGGGCTTGTCTGCTATCAGTGCAGATTGTTATGTTTTTACCAGAAATTCCTTTCCTGGTTATTTATTTTGTGACGATTGAGATACCAGCCGGTTCTGTTTGAAACACGCTGGTATTTTTTCCCCATTTAATCCCCACTTAATCCTTAGGCTTAGTGATCTGGAGTACAAGGCCTAATACACTCAAATGTTTTGAATTTGAATGATTTCTAGGAAACAAAAGGTTGCACTAAACGGTTACTCGTCGAAAAAAAAAAAATTAGCAATAGAATGTTGAATTGATTTTCTCAAATAAAGATGGTTAAATCGGAATTGTTCTGTTTTGTCAACTGCATGTTGAGAACCCTTGATTTACCAATTTTTCCCGTAAATATAGAAATGAAGGCTTTTACGGCTGGCGTCAATGTTTTGGTTGGTTTCCGTGTGTTGCAGTGATCTCTTTTGGTTATAATCTTCAATAGTTTCAACTACAACTGCGGCAGTCATCTTCAGAGGCGTGGTCGNCATTTTTGTTAATTGTTATGTTACCAGACAATTTCATCAAATGCTTCTTGTAGCTCCCGACAAAAATTGTGTTTATCAAAATAGTTAATTTAGAATATCACTTTTGTACTATAATACATACAGTGTCATCCCCAACGTATGCACCATATGAGAAACTTATTTATTAAGGGTTTTTCGACAAAAAGTTATTCTTGATAAAAGTTTGTATATCCCCTAAAACTAAACATGCACCAACAAAATACTGTAAAACACACGTAATATACGAGTAATTGTGTAACCACGGTCAATTTTCCTGTCCAAAGTAATTCTCCAAAATAATCTCCAGAAAATCAATGAGTTTGTTCCAAAGTACCTAGTTTATTTTAATGTTTTATGATTTGATATCATTGAACAATAAGTTCTTGTTACAATACTGCACAATTTTGAGTAATTTTTGGTGTTAACAAAAAATAAAAATAACTTTGCACCAAGAATTTTGAAAATTATGTTACTTTTCAAAAAAATTGACCGTGGTTAACACCATAGTTGTGTAATTCGTAATATTACAGGCTTTTGAAATAAACCGTCGTATACAGGATGCTGTCTATTTATCATTTTAGCAAAAAAAAATTCATATTCCCCTTAAAAAAAAAAGGGTTAAAAAATTAAACTTCACTCAGATGGCCATGACTTTCAATCTGGATGTCTTTCAATGCTGAACAACTTTTTCAAATAACATTTCCCAAGATTTTTCAAAATCAAATATTTGAAAGCTCCTTGTATATTACGTGTGTTTTACTGTATTTTGTTGGTGCATGTTTAGTTTTAGGGGATGCACAAACTTTTCTCAAGAATAACTTTTTGTCGAAAATCCCTCAATAAATATGTTTCCTTTATGGTGCATACTTTGGGGATGACACTGTATTACCTGGATTGTCAGACAAAAATGTATTTATTATATTTCTCTGGTGTTACGCATATTGTTATGCTTTCCCCATGGATTCACCAATAATTGACCGAACAACCGACTACACAACTGACTACAATAATCAAAATCAACTGTAATTCACTGTTGATACAACCAAACACTTTAACTGAAACTGCAACTGTTATTCAATTCATCGGAATTCGCCGGAATTCCGATGAAGCCCCATGAAGCATTATTCTCGAAGCAACGCCGCGTCTAGAACGGCCGCGAGCGCACGTCGAGTTGAGTACGTCACAAATGATTTATGACGACCAGCGTCGGCCGGTCTTATTTTTTTAGGGGACGATTCACAACAATATCTAGGGTATTTTATTAACGCTTCCTATCTTTGAATTGAAATAAATCAAATTGTGAGTGAAATATCATCGAAACTTTTTATTTGTGTGAAATACCTTATGATGCCATCATGTGTGGAATAGCGCACTGTTCAAATGTTCGCCACGGCTTTTCTGGGGCGCATAAATCAGGCTGAATTTGACCGATGGCATGGGTTATGTTGACTTTGAGGACCGCTGTTGTTTGTGGCTTACTCACATACACTGTTTTGACCTACGATTATTTTATCGTGAGTATGAATGCTTAATGCACACAAGAATTACAATAACTATTGTGAAAAGGTAGAATAAGGAAAATAACTGGCAAGATATACTGTAGTCAAGACAATATTCATTCTAACTGTACTCTTACAAGGTTCAAAACGTTATGAATGATTTTATAAAAGCAATGTTTCACATCGGTAGTTTGAGAAGGGGTTCAACATAGATAGGAAAGGTCATAATAACGGGTAATGGTAAGGTAAGGAATGAAAAATCTAACTATTTGTAGCTTACAATATTTCCGTAGAAAAAGTCCTAAATATACGGGTTGCTTACGTGAAGATATTCGGAAATTTTTAATTTCATGAGGATAAGTGGATTAGAAAAGACCCGTACATTAGAAGACCAACTAAAATACCTCAATTGGGGTACCCTTGGGAATAATGAAAAAACTAAATAACTCAAACAAAATAAAATTAATGCCATAAAATAATCTACTTTGTTAAATAATTTTTAGAGCTGGCCACTCTATTTACCGATAAAATTCATTTTAAAATGTTTTATACGCACTGTTCGTATTGAACAGGAAGTGTACATGGGTCAAATGTTAAAACGCAACGGAGGATCCGAGACTGATCATTATGCCATGATTGACGTGATATGTGCCCATTGTTTTGGTTTGAACGAATACTTTGAATGTATTCCACAAAAACAACTTTTCATTAAGGTCATAGCTGCTATTGCATCATATTAACTTTTTTCTTAGTTTTGTTTTGATTCAATTTGAATGTGTTTATATTCAATGTTGTTGAAGATGTGCAATAGTTTTATAAAACCTCAATAGATTTGCAATAATAGTTTATTTTTATTCATTTGAATAATTTCGATGANAACTATATTTATTTTTTACTTTCAAGTTTCATATGCTATAAAAGCGTGGTTTTCAGTTTTTTAAACTATATTTATTATTTTGATTTTATTTTGAATAACCTAAAGGAGGTTACGTACAGCGCCATCTGCCCGTGAATAGATCAAAAAATATCAAGTAGGTTACGTGCAGTGCCATCTGCCCGCGAATAGATCAAGACATATCAAGTAGGTTACGTGCAGTGCCATCTGCCCGCGAATAGATCAAGGAATATTAAGTAGGTTACGTACAGCGCCATCTGCCCGCCAATAGATCAAGCAATAATGCCGATAATTCTGTCAATACAGATCCCGAGCTTGAGAGTTACAAACAAACATACATACAAACATACATACATACAGTTGAAGCTAATATAAAGCATGTAAAAACCAGTAGCTAATTGCGTTTCGATAGTCTGTAACATTTCCAAAACTTCCGGTATAATATCAAAGAAGGACGAGACAGGAATTCTACTGGCCCCTCTGCAGTGAGAAGAAAATCAGAAGAACCCAGCAGCGTCTACTGCAAAAAAATCAAATTAATCCCAAAAAAATTCAGAAAACCAAAGTTGACAAAATGTTCGGTCACCTGGAAATTGAATGTTTCAGCAAGACGAAGAACAGAATCCGTGTAAAAAATGGTAAATACAAACCGTGGCATAGTTGGTTGCAGATGAATCTTTAGAGTAAAATATCCGAGGATGAAAGTATGTTATGAGAAAAGTCCGACGTCTTGCAAAAAAGTTTCCAAAAGTTTCATTATTTAGTAACAATCATATTTGAATATATAATTCAGTTAGTTCTATTTGATTGAAACAGTGACTGAAATTGTGAGAATGATGAATAACTAGGTTCAGAGAGTCACGTGTGATTCAAGAATAATGAATAAATTTTTCGAAAGGGTTGCTCCCACAAAAATGTACACTGTAGAAATCAAAAATAGACGTGTCTCGGCGATTTTCCTAACAAGAGTCCATTAACGAGTTAGATAGTGGGGGTCAACACGTATGACACGATCTGTATAGTTGTCAAACATATACACTTGTGCTCAAAAATTACAATCTTTTACTCAGATGTACTCAGAAAAGGTTTGATGAGTCTTGGGTAAGCACCATCAACTCCAAATGTGAGTACGGGCACTGAACTACCTGCAGGGGTAATTAATTTTTGGTACAAATCAGGAAATGCTCAATAAGAAATAAAAAATCAGATGAAAATATACCAGAAGAAAATCTGGGAGTTTGCTGGAAGAACTGCTTCAGCAGAACAGAAATCGGCACAGAATAATCACAAGTATGTTACTTGACTCTGTTCATTTAGAGAATACCTGAACTAAACAGGGTTGTATAACGGAGACTATGGCTGCAGGAAATGGAACAAAGCAATTTATGAACAACTCAAATGATGTCGGGAAGAATATGATGATTGGAATAAATATTATGAAGAGAGGAAGACAAGAGGTCTGGGGAGTATGGTGGGTGAGGCAGAGCTTCGATGCTCATTTCGTTTAATTTTCAGACGGTGATTTGGTGAAACTTCGTAGTGGAGCAGGAATAATCTTCTGTTGACCAGTGCTGCTTACGTAATTTGCGGTACATTTCCTCGATTTTCTCACATGGTATACAATATACGGTACAAAATTCTCTATCGAATACTACGACACAGTATCTAGAATAAATATTTGTTGAAATAGGTTGCTACAAAAACACATGACATTGAAACGGGACAAATATTTGGAAACAACCCAATAAATTGAGGAATATAAACTTTCACGGCGGGAGATAACTGTGTGAAAGCTATTTTCCGGTTTTTTTTCACCGTGGTCTGCAGGTTTTTGTATCTGACGTTTCGTCTACTACCTCGGTAGACATTATAGAAGGTAGACCTAACCTGACCTGAGCTAATAATTGAATAAAAAGATGTAACACAAGAAATAAAAAGTGCATCTGATTTATAACCAGCAAACATTAGTTAATAGGAGAAAAAACCAAATCCGATCCCATATGGTGCATACTTTAGGGATGACACTGTTTTACTGTTGTTGTTGGTGCATGTTTAGTTTCAGGGGATGCACAAACTTTTTTCAAGAATAACTTTTTGTCGAAAAACCCTTAATAAATAAGTTTTCTATATGGTGCATACTTTAGGGATGACACTGTATTACCGGAATGTCAGACAAAAATGTATTTATTATATTTCTCTGGTGTTACGCATATTGTTATGCTTTCCCCATGGATTCACCAATAATTGACTTCACAACTGACTACAATAATCAAAATCAACTGTATTTCACTGTTGATACAACCAAACACTTTAACTAAAACTGCAACTGTTATTCAATTCATCGGAATTCGCCGGAATTCCAATGAAGCCCCATGAATCATTATTCTCGAAGCAACGCCACGTCTAGAACGGCCGCGGGCGCACGTCGAGTTGAGCACGTCACAAATGATTTATGACGACCAGCGTCGGCCGGTGTTATTTTTTTAGGGGATGATTCACAACAATATCATATCATTGCTTGTGTTTTGTTCTTAAAAAAAATATAGACTTTCACAACATATTAACGCTTCCTATCTTTAAATTGAAATAAATCAAAGTGTGAGTGAAATATAATCGAAACTTTTTATTCGTGTGAAATACCTTTTGATGCCATCATGTGTGGAATAGCGCACTGTTCAAATGTTTGCCACGGCTTTTCTGGGGCGCATAAATCAGGCTGAATTTGACCGATGGCATGGGTTATGTTGACTTTGAGGACCGCTGTGGTTTGTGGCTCATTCACATACACTGTTTTGACCTACGATTATTTTATAGTGATTATTATTTCTTAATGTACACAAGAATTACAATAACTCTTGTGAAAAGGTAGAATAAGAAAAATAACTGGCAAGATATACTGTAGTCAAGACAATATTTATTCTAACTGTACTCTTATAAGGTTCAAAACGTTATGAATGATTTTATAAAAGCAATGTTTCACATCGGTAGTTTGAGAAGGGCTTCAACATAGATAGGAAAGGTCATAATAACGGGTAATGGAATGGAAAATCTAACTATTTGTAGCTTACAATATTTACGTGGAAAAAGGCCTAAATATACGGGTTGCTTACGTGAAGATATTCGGGAATTTTCAATTTTATGAGGATAAGTGGATTAGAAAAGACCCGTACATTAGAAGACCAACTAAAAAACCTCAATTAGGAGACCCTTTGGAATAATGAAAAAAACTAAATAACTCAAAAAAAATAAAATTAATGCCATAAAATAATCTACAAGTGTTAGAGCTGGCCACTCTAGGCTAACTACTAAAAAGTTAAGATTCACAATTCACTTGAAAAAATAATAATATCAATAGCAAGATTTTGAGATCGAACATACACTCTATTGAACACCTTTCGCGATTATTTACCGATAAAATTCATTTTAAAATGTTTCATACGCACCGTCCGTATTGAACAGGAAGTGTACATGGGTCAAATGTTAAAACGCAACGGAGGATCCGAGACTGATCATTATGCCATGATTGACGTGATATGTGCCCATTGTTTTGGTTTGAACGAATACTTTGAATGTATTCCACAAAAACAACTTTTCATTAAGGTCATAGCTGCTATTGCATCATATTAACTTTTTTCTTAGTTTTGTTTTGATTCAATTTGAATGTGTTTATATTCAATGTTGTTGAAGATGTGCAATAGTTTTATAAAACCTCAATAGATTTGCAATAAGAGTTTATTTTTATTCATTTGAATAATTTCGATGATATGAAACTCGATTCATTTTTGATAGCATTGTCGATAATTGGGTACTGTGGAAAGCGCTACTGCAAGGTGGCTGTGGTCTCTAGACGTTGGTCCCAGTTTTCTGTCATCTGTCATCTGTCTATTCAATAAAATACCTGATCACATTCCATTTCACATGAATTTCATGTGAATGTTCATTGAGGAGTTTATCTTCTGGGTATATCTGACAGGTCGATTGCACAAGTTTTTGAGAAAGATTTCCTAAATGACACATGATATTCTCCTTTCAAATCCAACGTATCGAAATTCATATATTGAATATTTTTCATTGTAACTCCAGATTTCTATTTTGAATAACTGAATAAAATATAATTTTTCAATGGAATAATCACGTTTCTGCAATCATCCATTGGGTGGGTGGTTTTCGAAACTTCAAACACTCACTCTAGTTGAATAAATATTTCTATATTCAATTGCTTCATTCAGTTCTTTTCAATCTCTGAATATGAAGCAATCTTTAATAAAAAATCAATGAAGGTGTTCTTCTTTCGGTCATTCCTATTATTAGTCGTTTATATACTAAAGTGTATTCATAATTAATTATTATAGCTTGGTCTTTTCCGTAAATACTCCCACTTTTCTGCTCCTTAGAACTCATTTCAAGTCACAGATTTGTTGAAAAAATCATGAAAACAGGTCGATAAGAATTTACGAATTACAGTGTTCATGTATTAAATCACTTTGTATATCGAATAGTATTTCATAAGTTTCCATCAAGTATATTGGTGTTGATAGTTTTGTCAAAGTTTTTTTCTTGTTAATGAAAGTTTTTCTATTGAAATGAATGAAAGATGGATCTGAACAATTTAATACATCACCTGAATCAGAGTAATTTTAAGCTGGGGAAGTTCTAGGACAGAAGGAACCCAAGTAACTGGAGCCACAATGATTTTGAAAAAGGAATCTGCCAAACAGTAATGTTTGAAACAAGATGGAGAGATCATGGCAATACTCATTGGTGCTATTGAAAGTGAAGAAGCACATATGATATTGACATGCAAAAATGAAAAAGAAATCTGTTAAAAACTAACTAGTGTTAAGGCAATTTATGAAGAATACTAATACCAAAAACGCGATTTTGAAGAACATCGAACTAAAAAGTCAAAAATATTTTTTTTGACTTAAAACAATAACTATCGAAAAAATACTAGTAATATTGTGAAAAAAGCCTGGGCGCTGGATATACAAAAAATATGGCACAAAGAGCCCAGACTTTTGTCACAATAATACTAGTATTTTTCGATCGTTATTGTTTTAACCTTATTAAAAAAAATATTTTTAACTTTGTAGTTCGTATTCTTTAAAAGCGTGTTTTTTAGTTTTTTAAACTATATTTATTTTTTACTTTCAAGTTTCATATGCTATAAAAGCGTGGTTTTCAGTTTTTTAAACTATATTTATTATTTTGATTTTATTTTGAATAACCTAAAGGAGGTTACGTACAGCGCCATCTGCCCGCGAATAGATCAAGAAATATCAAGTAGGTTACGTACAAAGCCATCTGCCCGCCAATAGATCAAGCAATAATAACATACATACAAACATACATACATACATACAGTTGAAGCTAATATAAAGCATGTAAAAACCAGTAGCTAAGTGCGTAAGTGCGATAGTCTGTAACATTTCCAAAACTTCCGGTATAATATCAAAGAAGGACGAGATAGGAATTCTACTGGCCTCTCTGCAGTGAGAAGAAAATCAGAAGAACCCAGCAGCGTCTACTGCAAAAAAATCAAATTAATCCCAAAAAAATTCAGAAAACCAAAGTTGACAAAATGTTCGGTCACCTGGAAATTGAATGTTTCAGCAAGACGAAGAACAGAATCCGTGTAAAAAATGGTAAATACAAACCGTGGCATAGTTGGTTGCAGATGAATCTTTAGAGTAAAATATCCGAGGATGAAAGTATGTTATGAGAAAAGTCCGACGTCTTGCAAAAAAGTTTCCAAAAGTTTCATTATTTAGTAACAATCATATTTGAATATATAATTCAGTTAGTTCTATTTGATTGAAACAGTGACTGAAATTGTGAGAATGATGAATAACTAGGTTCAGAGAGTCACGTGTGATTCAAGAATAATGAAACTTGTTAATTTCATGGATGTTAGTTTTATCGCTGTAGAACTTTGTTTTGGTACCCAAGCCTTGAATTTTTTCGCTTTGAAGGAAATAATAACTATATCTGTTTTTTTCAATCTGTGGAAACCAAAAGTACGGAAAAGATCCCTAATTTTGAACTATCCACTAATTCAGCTTACTTCATTTTCAATATTTTATTATTATTACTTGTTCACAAAAAGGATTTGAACTTCTAATTATTATATGCGAGCGCTTTCGATAGTAGACTGTGCTGTCATCTTCATGGATCTACTCAAACTGAACGTTTTATCTTATTATTTGTTCTTTTTCACGGTTAGATCGCCTTAGTGAGTTTGTTATTGTTGTCGCTACACACGCTATAGTCGAGAACCACTATAAAATAAAAAATTAACTCCTCGCAATCCTGATTATTTCTCAAAAAATAGAGTATTCCACTCATTCCATAAACTTCGTTATCCCGTTACTGATATCTTGAATAGTTTTTGCTAAATGTTCTCATTTAACCAACACTCTACTTCGTCGTTAAAGTTTTCTTGTCGAAAAACCCTCAACATCATGGAAAAAATTTACAACCCCATCAATCATTCATATCTGCTTCCGAACACTATAAAATACGAAAATATCTGTATTATATTGGCTATAAAACACGAAACTCTTGTAGGAATATCGTTGGTTCTATTCGAAGCTTTACCGCCCTGATACCATTCACAGTCTATTCAGTTCATGAAAACGAAAAATGAAAATTCATTTCTTGTTAGAAAAGTAGTTGGATGTACTAACAGATGGACTGACAGACATGTGAGCATGCAATTTAATTTTTGAATCTTGTGAAGAATTTTGCATTATCAAAAGCAGTATCTCACAAAACCCAAGTAAAAGTTATATACTTTTCATGGATCTGGAGTGGATACCTTGTTGAATAGAAGTATGATTAGATTTTCACACTAGTGCCAAACATAAACGAATTACACAGTTGTCCATCCACTGAGACCGATGGCAAATATCCCGACGGTATGTCGGTAGTTTTACATTCACATAGTCGAACCCAACTAACAACTCAGGACTTTCATTCCGGAGGAGACATGTCTTCAAAGAGAAATAGTGTGTTAGTATTTCTGTTGAATATTGAACCTCAGAGTATCAACTAACTCATAAACTACTCAGGACTTTCATTCCGGAGGAGACACGTCTTCAAAGAGAAATAGTGTGTTAGTATTTCTGTTGAATATTGAACCTCAGAGTATCAACTAACTCATAAACTCATAAGTGGCAACATTGGCAGAAATTAAGACGATATCACCAATGACTTTTCCTAAATTTATTTAAACTTCTGTGAGAAAAAGGCATGTCAGAAAGTAGCATTTTTTACTGCAAACATGCATTGATATGCCTTGAGGAACGAGATGATACGATTTCAGATATTTCAGGCATTATTGATCCAAATATTCATATTGTTACGTCTTCCCTGTGGGTTGACAAATAATTGACTACACTGAATAATCAAACCTAACTTTATTTCACTTTGAATACAACAAACACTTCAACTAAACTTCAACTATTATTTGAATGTCTATTGCCTTACTAGATCACTTCGCATACCGCACTGTAACATCCCCTTGACTGTGTACTTGACTGTCTCGATATCCTCGTGGCTAGCCGTAATCGAATGTTGTAGAAATTTCGCCGGAGTTAAGTCAAAATCGGTAGCATTATTCTCGCTGCTTCTCAAGCGGCAGGGAACATTGTGCATTCCCGCTCTCTTACCTACGTGACGTTAGGTTTATGGTTACCAGTGGCGGCCGGCGTTATTTTCTTCCGGCTATGATTTACAACAATATGCTTACATGAATGTAAAGGATAACTCGATTTTTACTAATTTCAGTTCAATAAACCGGGACAAGTGTTTCACTGAAAAGTAATACTTTTCAGGCGTGTTTAAACCAAATTCTACTTTTCCAAGAAATTTTTACCCTTCCAACCAATATAAAATGTTGGACAAGAATCACTCACTGAAGATTCGTCTTCGTTGTTTTCAATGAATGTACTAAGGTTATTATGTTTCAAACGTTATGTTTAAATCTTTTTTTTTAATACGAACTATATTATTGATTTGTTTACCAAAGTAGGAAAATGTCCTATGACACTTGGATAAACCTGGATAACATTTTTCATAAAGAATGGAGGTACAAATTCACAATGAACACAGAGGTCTGCCTATTGCAATTTCTAACGATTTCGCTTCAGAAGCGTTAGAATCGAACCGTTTAAGTGTAATTACAAATCCAAGAACTATAAGTAAAAGTATTACAATGATCAAGACATTATCATTGCTGCACGAAAGTGCAATGAAAGTGCATCATCGCCATTCATTTTAGATTTTCTTTTCGCGTGTATGTGAACTGCACTTGTACCGGAGAAATGTCTTCCGATCGAATTTCTCATTATTTCTATGGTTGTTACATTAATTGAACGTTGTCGTGCGCAGAGGCTACAATTATGCATAATCGAATGGGGATTGTGTAGAAATGAGGACAGAAACTATCGTTTGGTGGAAATAACAGAGTCGTAGAATGCTAATAATGATCGTGTATAAGTTTTTTCGTATCAGATTTATACAATGCGTATCCTAAGTGTTACCCCCTATACAACTTGTTACTGGACTTTTTGGGTTCACCCCTAATTTCATCCCTTAGCAACCCTTTCGAAAAAAAGGAAGCAACCCTTTCGAAAAATTTAAATAGCATCTATCTGTACCTATCTGTAGAAAATATTTGGAGGAACTCACAACTGGCTTTCTACTCAAGATGGAGTAGAAAGCCAAAAACTTTCCCAAAAATTAATCACTCCTAAAAATATGACCCCTTCAATTCATAGAAGTGACTTTTATTAAAAAAACAGAAATTGAAAATCTAAGTATAATTTACAATGATTTACTAGACCTAAATAAATCTCGTTAATATTTTACATTCAAAATAATTATACGTTGTATAAAATTCATTAAATAAGCATTTATGAAAAAAAATTCAATGATAATATTACTTACATCATTACAGTAAACTTTGAACATGACATTACTAATATAAGATATCTGAAAATTATGACATTATTAACATCCATGCGCCAATTTTGTGAAATTTTTTCATCAATATTCAATTTTCAGTTGTAAACCTCACATTATTTGTAACTATTGTCCATTTTTTTAGTTCTTTTCTATTTCTATTGTATATAAATATATATGTACACAACACAGTTTATTGTATTGGTTTAAAAATTTTCTTATAGGACGAAACTGCAGCAAAAAAAAGTATTTCTCATTTTTCATGAAAATACAAGTACCTATTCCGTAGTTCAATACACACAATTCCATCTTGGGTGAATAAAACAAAAATAAATCCTCGAAATAATATTTTTTTTTATCTGAAGGATCAGCGTATGTCACAATTTTATTATCTCGTCTTATCATTATTGAAGATGAAATTTTGAATAGTGTACACTGTTTCAACCAACCGAATACAATTTCTTTGTTTAATACTAATCAAGAGTTGATGACTGATTATTTGTACTCAGAACTGCCGGTAGTTTACATAACAAAAAGCCCCCAGGTCATCCGTCCATTCCGAAAAAACAGCAAGTGAGATGGTAATTGGTGAGATGGTAGTGAATCCTGAACAGTCTACTTATTCCATCGCGAATGTTTGTGAGGTGTCTCCTTCTACTGGAAGGAATAGGTATCATTCATACAAAATTAAAATGGTACACCAATTAACTAAAGAAGACCCTGATCAAAGAATAGAATTCTGCCAAATCGTGACGGAAACCATTGCAAGGCATCCTATCTATCTCCACAATATTTGTTTCAGTGACGAATGTACATATTTTCAAACGGCAATGTTCATAGACTAAATTGCCGTTATTGGAGTGACACCAACCCTAACTTTTTCCGGGAAACATATACCCAATATCCAGAAAAAATACCGTTTGGGTACGAATATTGGGAAACCATATTGTAGAGCCTCTATTTATTCATCAAAATTTAACAGGGGTACTGTATTTAAATATGCTGAAAACTACTGTTGACCCTCTCATCACTGAAATTGTCGAAGCGGATCCTAATGAATTCGATATGGATATTGTATTCCAACAAGATGAAGCACCACCACATTACTCCAGACAAGTAAGAAACTATTTGGATACTACCTTTCCCAGTCGTTGGATTGGCCGTTGAGGTCCTACAGAATGGCCAGCCCGTTCGCCATGTTTGACACCTTTGGACTTTTTTATGGGGCTATTTGAAGTAAAAGGTGTACGAAACTAAAACTGCTTCAATATTGGATATACGGCAGATAATAATAAATATTGACGTTACTGTGTTCGAAAATGTTCGGTGTGAAATATCGGATAGGCTGTTAATATGTCAAGAATTTCAAGGCAACCAATTCGAGCATCTTCTGAACTGACATTGAGTTTATTACCTTATGTAGTTAAATGTCAATGTATTCAGGTAATTAATAAAAGTTCCGTCATTTTGACATTATATTCTAGGGTTGTGAAGGATTTGTCAGGATCTTCAAAAAGGTGTGTCCCAAGACCCCCTTTTCCATTTAATTTTTTTCCCAGATGGCGCCCAGTCGCCATCTTGAAAGTTTAATCTGTCAATTTCACTTAAAAATAATGTATTCATGGATTAATTTCATTATCCCAAATTTCAATTTTTTGAGTTGACCCGTTCAAAAAATGAAAGGGGAGGGGGACAATAAAAAAAATCACTGTATATTAACTGCACATTTTTATAGGTATTTTTGGATGTTTGAGAATAAATGGTCAATACAAGAAACTGGTATCACAGAGAGTGTGAGTCGGTGTATTTTAGCTGTTAGATAGTTGTACTTGCTGCTATTCATCGTCAAACAATGGTTGCACCACGTGACCACGTGCGTTAAATGAGAAATGCGAAGCAATTTTTATTTTGGTGAGGCTCATCGCAATTATCATAGACTAAATTGCCGTTATTGGAGTGACATCAACCCTCACTTTTTCCGGGAAACACATACCCAATATCCAGAAAAAAATACCGTTTGAGGCTGTACGAATGTTCAATGGACGTTTTCAAGATCGCCCTATTGATAGACATTGTTTCAAACAGTTAGTGGAAAAATTTTATGAGAACGGCAGTGTGCAAAATAAAACATGTTCTGAGCGATCAACTACAGGGAAAGATAAACAAGTGGACATTATGAACGAGTTTGTGAATAATCCGTCCTCATCGAGTAGAACTGTTGCCTTGAATTGTGAGGTTTCGCAGATGAACGTATTGATAGTTCTAAAAAAAATCATCCCTACAAAAATAAAAATGGTGCATGAACTGACGGACGATGTTCCAGACCGCCGTCTAGAATATTGTGAAATTGTTGATAACAATTTTTTGCAAAATCCTAGCTATTTGAAACACATTTGTTCCACTGATGAGGCATAGATAAAATGTGACGTGCTGCTCCGATGAAAATCCTCGACTTTTTCACGAAACTCATACTCAGTTTCCCCAAAAAGTTATTGTGTGGGCAGCAATACTGGGTGACCACATTATAGGTCCGTTATTCATTGAGAAAAATCTGTCTGGCGCCCTTTGTTTGGAAATGCTGGAAACAGTGATAGATCCACTGATAGTGGCAACTGCCGAAAATAATTTAGGCGAATTTGACATGAACATTATTCTGCAACAAAATCAATCTCCTTCTTATTTTGCAGTTGTTGTGAGGACTTTTTTGAATACTGTTTATGCAGGACGATGGATCGAGCGCCGAAGATCTGTGGAAGGGCCTCCAAGATCACCAGATCTAACTCATTTAGATTTATTCCTATGGGGTTATCTGAAATCTAAAGTCTATGAGACTCAGTGTCACCCTATTCAGGAGTTGCGTGCACGGACGGATTACGTGAGTGAGTGCAACAATTACTCGTGATACTTTGTAAAGCGTCAGGACTGAAACTAAAAATAGACTCTATTTTTGCCAGGAGGTCAACAGGAAATATTTTGAACATTTACTGTAATAACAGATAAAGGTTAGTGTCACTTGCCTTCCTCTTTGTGGTGTAATTCTTTGCACGGTTGAATAGAGAATAAAACTACCTATCAAATGAGGTATCACTCACAACCCCATGCTATTTAAATTTTTCGAAAGGGTTGCTCCCACAAAAATGTACACTGTAGAAATCAAAAATAGACGTGTCTCGGCGATTTTCCTAACAAGAGTCCATTAACAAGTTAGATAGTGGGGGTCAACACGTATGACACGATCTGTATAGTGGACTTCTTTGAAGAAACTGCAGGTTAGCGAAACACTGGAGATTTAAGAGAATTGCTACAGGTCTTTCGAAAACCTTTGAAACCAAACTTACCAGTCGGAGGAATCATAGCCGACTGGTACTGCAGGCAATGGAACAAAGCAATTTATGGACAACTCAAATCATGTCGGGAAGAATATGATGATTGGAATAAATATTATGAAGAGAGGAAGAGGAATAAGGCAATAATCTGTGAGGCTACAATGTTTTTCGGAGACAAAAATAGACACGGCTAGTAGAGAGATCTGTTAAAAAATCTGTTTTTTTTCGTTGAGTCGAAACTAAGGACAAACGAGGTCTTACCTTTTAACGTGGGATTCTTAACACGGAACTGATCAATATCATGTAACATGTTATGAAATGTTGAGGAAAAATGCAATTAGGTAGTTTAAAAAACTGCAATTTTTTACCTCAAAATGCAAAGTTGAATCACAATTTATTGTCCTGTTTGTAATATAAAACCAGCGAGTGCTGTTTCGATAGTCCAATGATTTGGACATGTTTGACCCCCTCTTTTGTTAATCAAAACAATCATTGATGACATTACATGAAGACTTGCGAAGCGAAGGGGCAAAGGTTCTCGTGCACTTCAAGGCCTCTAGTCTAGATGAGGCACGTACACCGTTCATTCACCGTTCACTACCCTTATGTAGATGACATCTTTGAGGGTGGTTTACGTGTTCCGTTGATTTCAAAGATTTTATCTTTATAAGTTCCTTAGAACAATCACTCCCCATCATCATCCATTTTTCATTTTCACTTTCACTTTCAGAAGAATAAAATAACCGCCGGCGATGAAAAATTCATTCATTATAATGACAAAAAACACAGTGTTTTAGTTGTGTGTGTTAGAAGTCTTCCCATGAAATCATATTAGAACTTTGAATTCTATAGTTTCCTTCAAAAAAAATCCATTGCCTTTCTTCAGATATAGAAATGAAATCTAAAATTTGAGGAACATTCGAAGTGATCATGCTATCAGATCTTTCAAACTGTAAATGCACTTCGTACGAATCGGAATAATGTTTTAGAAAGAAGAAATAAAAAAATGGATGTATTAGGATACGGTTTAGTCACATCAAATATTCTTCCGGGCTCATCTACCAGCAGATCCAGATATGAGTAAAGTATTTTTTTTGTTGGCGGGCATCGTCATGTCCCAGTTATCCATTAATTCTGTTACATAAGATCCAATTTGAGAGAAATTTCACAGAAATCACCGCATTACTACTCGTATGAAACAAATACATCATTTGGATATTTTGTGTTTGAGAAGGGTGGGCCTGAAGTAGATATGTGACAACTAGCTTCACCGATCAATCACCGAAAAGTCGATTGCTCAACGTTTTTATAATTTTTTCCGACTCCTCTCTCAATGGAAATGATGGAATGATTCATTACTTCTCTTGCTCCTCTCTCATATTTAGGCTCAGGTATAGGGGGTGTTGTTCCAGAGGGAATATCATCAAGTACCTGTATTCAAACGAAATCAAACGTAAACAGAACAAAGAAATATGCTCAACATCCTTATCGCTTAATGTTTTTTTAAGCTGTGAGAAAATAAGATTGCAATCTTCAAAAGAGTTAAAAGAGTTAAAGACCATCAGGAGTTTTTGTGTACTCCCCGAAAAAATCGATACAGTTCATGACATAATTTTGTGACACCGTCAAAATCACAGACATATAAAAAATATTATATGTCTGTGGTCAAAATGGACTGAAACGAATATCTGAAGCACTGAATTATTCGTATGAACGCGTTTACCATATAGGAAGGTGGGTAGGCCCAAAGTGAGCAGGTCTATTCGACCCTTTGGTGCTCTGCCAAGAGCTGAAAACCTGGTTCTGTCCGCCTCAGGTCCTGCTACCAGAACTTGATTTTTTTGTTATGAATAATCCACTCCATAGTTGACAGTCGATGGTACCTTTTTCTCAGTCTAGTGAGGAATTGATCGGCGGTCGGTCTGCCGCTACCTTCGTTAGGTAGGAAACAACCCAAATGTGTAGCTTGGGCTGAAGACCTACTGTCTTCAGTGAAACTCCCTTCCATGGCTGCAGGCTACCAAATGATCAACCAACTAGCCAGGAGACGGTATGCAGGTCTGAAATATCTGTCACTATTGAACTGTTGACTTTCAAAGCATAAGATTTCCATCTCAGTGAGCACAGCAATCTGTAAGTCATATATACCTGACGATACGTTAGGCGTCATTTAGCGAGACTGTTACACTCTAATCTAATCAACAAGTTCAAAAACATGAATAATTGAGATAAAGGTCCTAAAAATATGAGCGATAGCTCATTTGATTCGGAATCACCCCTAGAAAAATATGTTTGAAGGATTTTGGTGCAGGTAAAAAACTGCAATTGTTATTAACAAAATAAGATTAAAAAAATGGTATTTAGTTTTTCGTTAATAACTCAAAAAATACTAATATTTTAACAATTTTGAAAAAAGCTCGTTAAAGAGAAGGAAATTTACGATAAAGAAGTCCCGACTCACGAAACTTTATCTCCATTATTTATAATTTTAATTTGACGTTGAAAATAGGGTTCCGNATCTTATTTTAATAATAACAATTGCAATTTTTTACCTGCACCAAAATCCTTCAAAAACATTTTTCTAGCGGTGATTCCGAATCGAATGAGCTGTCGTTCATATTTTCAGGAACTTCATCTCTATTTTTCATGTTTCTGAACTTGTTGATAAGACTATTACCTCCACAGGTGACACCTCACCCGGCAAGGGTATTCTAACGGTATTCGCTGCGGGGCAGGCGTCCATGATATAGTTCACGTGGATTTGTACATAAAATTATTGCAAAATAGATCCTCGAATGCCTGAATGTTGACCAGAAGGGTAAAAGTAGTTGTTCGAACTGCTCGAACATCCCTCTTATTCGCCACTTCTGACTCCGTCTGATTATCACTCCTTTCCTCAACTGAAAACAAATCTAAAAGGTGGTGCATTTCTTTGCAATGAACAGACTCACCCTCGAATTCCATTTCAAGCTCGACTAGACATTCTTTCCGAGAGAATCAAGTTAGTTGGAGTTGGTACGATTCTGCGACGTTAAGGTGCGTATTCACCAAAAAAGCGAGCACGAGCGAACGAGAGCAAACAAGAGTGAACGAGCATTCTGCATCAATAATCGGGCTAGCAAGCGAGCAAACGTATGTTTGTTCGCGTTCAGAAAAGATCGAGAAGAAGGCGGTACATCAAAAGGTGCTCGCACAAAGTAGATGGATCAACTACGACTACGAACTTGAAGATATTCGCTCTGGTGTGGACGAGACATCAATATGTCGAGCAAACACGAGCGAACATGAGCGAACACAAACAAACATACAAGAATGCTCGCTCATGCTCGCTCGTGCTCGCTTTTTTGGTGAATACGCACCTTTAGACGTTACATGGCAGACGGATTGCGAATAGTCATGATGCTCCCTAGGTGACTTGAGGAGATAATAACAGTGTATACCCAGAACACGAGATTAATGACAAAACAGTCGATGCCGTTAACATCCAAGAAAAAAAATCTTGTCATTCGAATTCGGTTTGCCTCTGAAGTTGAAGGCTAAGAATTTTTCAGCACTTCCTCGTATGTCTATGATCGACGATATATTTTCGAAATGATTCTGTCGTCTGCGTTCCGCGGAATTTCACTCTCCTCGGCCATCCCCGACAATGCCACTCCGCAGTTTAGTAGAACTAGGATTTCCCTTTCTCGACTCAAGTAGCGACTTCCTTATGCAGAAAAGTGAAACTGACGCAACTGGGATCCGAGTTAGCCGTGACCCGCTTGTCGATTGCGTTATATCGCTGCGTTTGCGGAATATTTTTCGAGATTTGTTTCTTTATTTTGGGCACGAGGACTTTTGAATTTACAATTTTTTTTCGTGGAAGACATTTGGATTAGGTATTCAGATAGGTAGTTGTTTTGTGGCATCGAATAATCATGACATTAGCTTTTTTTAGTCAGACCTTGAATGGTTTTTTGCATTACCCACACAACGCACAACAACATACCCCTATAAATTGTCCGGCTACTGAGGAAATATATTCTTCTAGTTATCCAAAAAACATATACATATAGATTGATGCTACCAAAAACTGTTTTGTTTGAAAGCTTCAGATTTCAATGCACTTTGATTTTTTTAAATTATTTAAAATATACAAGGTATACAATAGAAGCATAGTATATCGAAGTTAGTTTTTCACAACAGAGTGGGATATAATGCTTTTCATAATCGCGTATTCCACCAAAAAAGTACTTTCAAAAAAATATAGTATCTTAGTCAATTTTCAATCAAAACTAATCTGACAAGTATGTTTTGTTAGGAAGATGTTTGCCAACTGCAATTTTTTCATTAGGTACTGAGAATTATTTTTTCTTAATAAGCTCTTTTGGAAAATATGGGGTTCAAACGTTTTAATAAATTGGTTTCAAAAAATATATTATTTTCAACAAAAATGCTTCAAATTTTCCAAAATATTGTTGTACGCTGACGACCTAAAGATATTTTTAAGAATAAAGTCAAGGGCAGGCTGCCTAAATGTCCAATCTACCCTTCATCGATTCGCTCAATATTGCAACTGTAAAAGATTGTTCCTCAACTTGAATAAATGCTCGACTATCTCATTTACAAAATATCAGTATTTGATTACAATTCACTTTGAAAAAATCTGGACAAGGTCAACTATATTAAGAATTTAGGAGTCATCTTCGACAATAGATTGAGTTTCAATTTACATTGCGAATATACCATAAACAAATGCAACAGGATGATAGGATTCATTAATAGGATTTGCAAAACTTTTAACAAGAAAGAAGTTATTAGATCACTATATTTTGCTTATGTATATCTATAGTTGACTGAGTTTTGCCAGCGTCACCTGGAGTCCTAGCTATAACCTCTATAAGATTAGACTTGAGAGAATAAAAAATAAATTCATTAGATTTTTGAACTTCAGGGTAATTGGTGTTTGTAACGTTGATACTTTACAGTCAGCTAGTTTAACATTCAACATTTCACTATTAGAAAAACGAAGAATAATCTCGGAATTGGTCTTTGTTTAAATTCCTCAGGAACTACTATGATGTTCCAGAAACACCAGAAATAAACAATGTCTCAATGTAAGCTTGAAACATATCAATTTGGGTCAAAACGCCCCAATTCCTAGGCTTCGCATTAGTTTCAGTAAATACTACCCGGAGATGGAAATGTCTTGTGACTTTGAAATTAATACAAAACAAATTTTTCACATTTAAGCAATACCTATAATGAAATTTAAGAATATCTATGATTTAAGGCTCTTTTCTTTGTATTTGTAAAGTGAAAATATGTGTATCAGTAGATACTGTTTTGTGTTTATACCTGTGTATGTACCTATCCCAAATCTGAATAAATTGTAAGGGTTTCTTTGCCTGTTTGTGTCGATGTTAAGATCAAGCGAATCAGTAAGTGGAATGTCAGTGATTTCATTTCCTACTTTCACTGAAAGATAGCAAAAATTGTTTACTTTTTTACAAGAATCTATATTAAAAATAAATGTTAGAAGAATTTCCAATGAACACTGTGCTAACTACACAATGCAATGAATATTACTGGAGTTTTTTCCCAACACCAAATCGTTATTTTTACACCTCAACACGTGTTTCGATCACCAAGTGATCATCTTCAAGAGGAAGATAAAACTAGAAACTACTCAAAACTAAAGCTTCTTATGCTATTCAGGTACATCATACAGGTAGGTAATCAGTAATACCACCCGTACAAGTGTACCACCCGAAATCAATTTTACAATTGGCCTTTCTATTATTTTACAATATGTCCTTATGTATGTTTAAATGTTACAGCTATTTATAGAACAATTTTCAGCTATATAAAATTAGTTTCACAATATTACCTATCTAAATATATTTACAATGTGTCTTTTTATAGTAAAGAATTACGAAATTGAATGTAAGGACTGCGATGCAAAATATTATGGACAGACAAAAAGATCTATCAAAGTGAGATATAAGGAACACATAGCATCGACTCAAATCGGGTGCCTTTCAAAGCAAATTTTATCTTCGGAAACAAAAAAATGTCGCATGGGGACAAATCTGGCGAGTATGGCGCGTGTTCGAGCCCTGGAGTGCGTTTATCGGCCAAATACCGCTTAACAGATAGCGCGTTTTGGGTAAGTGCGTTGTCCTGGTGTAAACTCCACAAGTTGTTCTTCCACAACTCGGGCCGTTTCTCGTACGAACTCGTTCTCGCAGTGTTGCCAAAACTGACAAATAGTAAGTCAGTCTTACCCTCTGGAAACCATTCAGTCATCAAGATACCGTAAATGTCAAAAAAAAATATCAACATTTCCTTGAATTTTGATTTGGACATCCTTGCTCTCTCGGCTCTCACTGAAGCGCTTACAACACTCATAAACACGCGCATAAGATAGATGATTATCCCATAGGCCTCTTGCAACAAGTTTTAGCACTCAGTCGGACTTTTTGTTTAATATAATGAGAAATTTGAGATTGACACGTTGCTCCTGTTTTTCGTCACACATGGTTTTCGGCACGAGAAAAAAACACGTTCGTTTCAAACCACTACTGCTCAAATACTATGATAGGGCCGAAAACTCGTTTTTCGCCACCCCTCTAGGGCGCCTTCTAGTCGCACAGTCTCGTTATTTAATAGCCGGACCTCCTACTCCTCGTAGACCTCCCGCCAATCGACTACCATTTTTTAAAGCACTTCGATAACTCTCTCACCGGTAGAACCTTCGTCAATGAGGACCAGGCAAAAACGGACTTCGTCGACTTCATCGCATCCCGAGTACACACTTTTTTGCTGACGAAGTTAATCGACTTGTATTACGTTGGAAAAAGTGCACTGATTCAAATGGCGCATATTTCGTTCAACTTGAATACGTATATGTATTGAGATATAACAGTTTAGTGTAAACTCATAAAAAAAGACAAAACTTTTGTTTTGTTTTCTATTTTAATTTTTCCTTAATTTTTTTGTACAATAGGGTTATGCTCGTTCATTATTTTCGATATCGAACCTTTTTTTATATAATCTCCATTCCCAGCTTATTTTCGATTACAAGTTTCAAAATTGTCACACGGCATGTAAGTTTGAAAATGAGTATGCGCCCCTAGCAGGACGGACCCATCCCCGTTGAACCCTTGACATTCATTTTAATGAAATTCGGCGTTGAACTTGTTAACTTTCAGCGGAAATTAGACGCCATCAAGTTGCGCGTCCTCGTTGGAACATGAAAGGATGGCAGAGACGTGGTTTCTGAAGGGTTAGGTGTCGGTTTCGGAAATTATGTTGGGGATGAAAAAACGGGCAAGGGTATGTTTGGGAACGTTTGGGGTTAATTAGTGCATCGGTCCTTATAGCGGCAATGTATCATGTGACTATTTTATTGAACTGAAATTTTAATTTGTTAATAATAACAATAATAATATCGATTCCATTGATGCAAGCTTATACATATCTAATACAAGCAAAATTATACTAAGGTACTGAGAACAACTAAGTGAAGCCTGCAGAGCTGTGTAATTGGTGACATGTTTATTTTGTGGAAATTCATGATCACTTTAAGGTGAAACCACTTCACCCTTGCCCCTCATGTGAACCCATGACTTTGTAGGCACGTGTGGCAGACACTCGACGGAAAAATAACAACTCGCGCAGCTAATTTTGCGCAAAAGGCTGAATTAGAACCATCAGACACCTGTCTTTCATTTGGTACATCCTACTGAGTCAATTGCAGATAGAGCTTATAACTATTTGGAAATAATTTGATTTATTCGGAATATTCAGAGGGTTGAATTTTCTAAAAGGCTCTATAGTAGTGTATGACTTGTTTTAAATACCACCCCCTTACCTAGTTCCTTGAAAATCTTTCCGAAGTTCTTCGTGCATTGGTGGTATGGAACTGAGATTAAGAGGTTTAGGTTAAGAATGAACGAAATCTCAACTTTTAGAAACGACGAAAACCAAAATAAATATATCTCAGTTCATTCATATTCAGTATTCATTACTACGCCATGGTTCCAAACAGTGCATTACATGGGAGTACGCAGGTTACGCAGGTNGGCAGAAACGTGATAGAGGACATTAAAACAGTTTTCAAACCCACCAAGAAGATACAACAAAGTCTCAGGTCGGCTAAAGACAAAAGGGGTCCACTATCAGCAGCAGGGGTTTATCGCAAATCGTGCACTTGTCAGAAGGTATACATAGGAATACCAAAAGATCCATTGGAACAAGGCTGAAGGAACATGGAAGAAACTGCAGACTAGGCCCAACGGACAAGTCAGTTGAATTAGAACAAGCACTCAGAGAAGGAAACCACAGGATTTTATTTGAAAAAAACCAGGAACTCATTGCCCCCGACCAAGGATACCATAGCCGACTTGTACGGGAGGCAATAGAGATACACTAACACACGGATAATTTCAACAGAAAAGAAGAAGCTGTGAGCCTCAAGCGAATAGGGAATCCCATTATGAGATGTTCAAGAATAGCAAACAGCATGACTGCTGATAGAAACTGGCCAATGAATGTTACTGAAAACTCACCTAATCCAGATACAAGTACAGATATTAACACTCCAAACTAGCTCACACAGCATAAATACGGGTTAGGAAACCGTAATATTCAGTTATCGGATATTTATTAACCCAGGATTTATAAACCTCTGAAGCTTCGGCGAAACGTCAGGAAGGAATTCCAAAAATCGATGGCCTTCAAGCGCGAAAAATAGTGACACTGGAAACCTCGGCAAAGCTTCAACCATTTTGTCAGTTGTTAGAACGTTTGTCAATTGTTTTCATTTTTGTCGTCCACTCAGTTAACATATATTACCAAAAATAGCATTTTTTTCAATGCTTCTGTGATTGATAATAATTATAACACTTCCAAAATACAAATCATGAAACTATAAAACAAAAATAAATTGGCGCTCCGGAGCGACTTCATTGATTCCAGTGGCGCATTTGCTTTTTCAGCTGCAGAAAACCCGGAAAAACCTGCTTCTTGTTATGAAATATAACGGTATTTCTTTGTACTGGAATAACTTTCACAAATTAATCTTATTTTTAAAAATGCCCATTTTGAGTCATAGGAAGATGGTCATTACTCGCTCGAATGATTTACGATTCTCACCTCCAGCTCGCGTCGAAAAACTTCATTCTCACGAGAAATGGCTACATTTCTCACTTTCTGAATAATACAGTGTTATCGTTACAGGAAAAAAATTAATACAGAATTTCTTTTTATAGGGTATTTCCTGATTGCGCTGAAATGGTCCCGAAATACATTGTTTGTAAGATACAGGGTGTTATTTTTTTTCAAATTCCTTTTGTGGTAATATTTTGAATATTTCTTATTCGGTTCCAATAAAATTTAACAATGATAATTGTTAATTTTTCCTTTCAGATGTAGATTTTTTGAAGGGAAAACATTTTTGAGTGCCGTCAAGGATTTTCACAAAGTATCTAACACATCCATCGTAATCACATTTTGTTGTTATTGAATATTTTGTCTAGTTTTCATAACCCCAAGATCAAGATTCCATAATCTCAGTATGAACCCCTCTACTCATAGTCTCGATTTTTTCAAGCCGAGAATTTTTCCAGATTACACGTACACAAACATTTATCATCCCCTACTTCCTCTCTAACCGGTAATATTTTCATAAGGTGTTTATAACAACATCGTAACCTTTTTTAAAAAATGACTAGTTCCTCCACGGTGACATAGCCAGCGCGCCTGCTGAGGATGTCGGAATATTTTGTTTCTAAACGATCGTCATTTATTAAAAAAGACATCTAGCTTGCGTGTTTGTTTCGCGCTGACTTGTTTTGTTTTGAAATAGATTGCGGTGGCGAACATGTGTTATAACGAACGCTAATCGTCAATTATTCGCTGCGAATGGTTTTTCTAAAAGTATGGATAATGGTAAAATTGCACTCCGGGGATGTTTAAAACTGCCTGGTATGGAGACGCAGTTTTTCCATTTGATACTTCGTAAATGGCTGACGATTTGCCAAGAAGTAGTTACATAATGAGCTAAGTTTTAAAACGTGACAGCTGTCTGTTCTTCAGTTTCTATTCGTCCTGGAATATGTCGGAAAAAATGTTTTGCGGACAGGGACTGTCTGAAAGGAAGCCTCAGCTGGAAGTAGTTGTTTACAGCTGATTCTCGGCCTCCCCCCACCACTATGACGTATTAATTGCTTTTTTTATTGGTTGTTGTTTGGTGAAGTTTTTTTGTTGTGCAGTGAAGTCAAGGCGTTGTGACCTTGAAGTGTCTGGTGCATGGATCGTTCAGATTTTTTATAGGTCCTTTGTTGTTCATTTATATAACGCTTCTCCTGGAATTTTTGAAAACATCACCACCAAACTTGACCGTTATGCTGATGATTCCAATCTCGTCTCACCTCTTGGAAGTATTATATTGGATGTTGTTCCCCACATCTTCAACATATTTCACTCAAAATTTTTGATATCAAGCAAAGCGACTGGTGTATAGTTATTTGGTTCAGAAGTAATATGTTCATGTGACCAGAGGTCACATGAATATAAAATTATAAATACATTGTGGGTATATGCAGATCAGCACAAAATAAACTGAAAAAAAAAGATGAACAATAAAGACAGCTGAGAAAAATAGTAGAGAAAGAAGAACGTAGATTGAATATAAGTTGGTCAAAAATTGTTTTTCTAATTATTAAATAGATGACGGTTGTAAGCTTATTCGAATGATAAGCAATACAATAGCTGAAAGGCCGATATCTGTTGTGAGTGGCACAGTGAGGTTCCCGGCAAGTAGCCATCTATGGATGTCTCTAGAATACTTTCACCATCAACGCTGGTGTTCCCCAGGGATCCATATTATCTCAAACCCTCTTTTTATTGTATATCAACGACTTATTGCAAAAACCAAAATTCCAATATATTGCTTTGCTGACGACAGCACACTTGTCTCGTCATTCCATTTGGATTTTAGAACATTGGCTATGGAGGCACATCTTCACCGGCAGCAGGAGGTTGCATATCTTAATGAGGATCCAAAAGTGATTTTGAATTGATGTGAAAGTAACCAGTTTCAATTCAGTGCCACAAAAACCCAGGCACTGGTTTTTTCCAAGAGGATAAATGTCTGCGAACCAGATGTAATTATGTCAGGTCAGACAATTCCGCTTTCTGCTTCGATAAGTTTGTCGGAGGTTTAAATGGACACCAATATGTCTTAGTTCAATCATGTCGCTGAAACTGCAAAGGCTGCTTCTCAGAAGCTTGGAACACTGTTCTGAACCAGAAAACTATACACACCTCAGCAACTTTTGATGCTTTATAAAGCTCAGATCAGACCTTCTTTGGAGTATTGTTCTCATGTATCGAGCTCTGCCCCCAAACATACCCTGAAGTTGCTGGATTTCATCCAGAAAAAAACCATTCGCCTGATTCGAGACCCGAACATCACGTGTAACCTTGATAGCCTGGAACATCGAAGAAAGGTTGGAGATTTGTCTCTCTTCTATAGATACTTCCATGGTAAGTGATCAAGTGACTTGGCACATTTGATTCTACCAAGAGCGGTACATATCAGAAATATGCGACGAACTGTGGCTTGTGGTTTTGAGGTTCAACTCAGTACACCTCGAACTCTACTGTATAAGAACTCTCATTTGAAGAGATACGTTTACGTGGAATAAACTCCCTGAGAACGTTTTTTCAATTGGATTCAATCTCCAGCGATTCAAATTCAATGTGAATCGCTACTTTCGCACAGGCTCCGCTCTGAGAGCGCCTTAAGGATTTTTCTGTAGTGCTTGTGTTTTGTTATTGAAAAAAAGCAAAAAGCAGCCATTCATTTGCCTTGTATATTTGTATATCTGGTACATGATGAAAAGATGTATTACTATTTTTCTAGGGAAAAAGTTACAACTCATATTAGTCAAATCTTTGAACGAAGTGTTCTGTCGAAAAAAAAACTGGCTACTGAATTTCGACTAACCCCGTATAGGCATATTTTTGGAACCTGTATGTCAGACGAGATTCACTCTCGTCGTAAGCGGAGAGTTGGGTCGGAGAGGAAGAGGGAATCTCCGCACACTTGCGACATAGCGGCGATTGAGATCAAGCGGTCAAGGATCGACTGATGATAGGCAACGGAAATGGTTTATTCGCAATAATAGTGGTGAATTAGTTGTTTTCGTATCAAAATTATGAAGTATACGAAATCTCATGTGACAAACTTTGGCTAAGTTTCTGTAAACCCGAAATTCGTCAGCGGCGTATCGTGAATAAGTATTTTAACTAGCGTTGAAAAATGCCTAATTTTACGTTGTGAAATCATGTCAATTTTGTGTCAATATGGGTCATTGACATTATTGAGTAGTATGCCTAATCAGTTCGACAATTTGATTCAGTTTCTGGACGATGTACCGTTGATTGAAAGAAATGCAATGTGGTTTATGCACGATGGTGCACCAGCCCATTTTAGCATATTAACTCGAGAGTTTTTACCAGTAACATACGGAGATCGCTGGATTGGTAGAGGTGTACCTCACTTATGGCCTGCTCGATCACTGGACTAAAACCCCTGGATTAATTCCTACAGTGCCACCTAAAGTCATTAGTTTATACTACTCCAGTGGAAGATGTGGAAGATTTGAGAAATCGGATAATTGCTAGGTGTAACGCAATCAGAAACGATTCTGTTGTTTTTTAAAGAGTTCGGTATACCAACCTGAATTAATTTTACAATTTTTCCTTATCTATTATTTTACAATATATGTTCAACTGTTATAGCTGTGTATAAAACAATTTTCAGCTAAATAAAATTAATTTCACAATATTGCCTATCTAAATTTATTTTTGCAATGTGTCCTTATGTAGCAATCAGTAAACCCAACAATATTATTTTAACAAGCTATATAGTATGCTCTTTGGTATAGGTCCGTCATCGTTATTCATAATATTATTGTGTTTACTTATTTCTACACCCTCATAGGCATCTAATTGCCTGATGTTGTTAACTTGTCTAACTAATCTTAATGAACTAATCTTAATGAAGTCTATGGAATGGTTTTGTTGCAGAATATGATCGGCGACTGCTGATTTTTCAGGTCTTCCATATTTTAAGTGTGCTATGTGTTCCTTATATCTTACTTCAATAGATCTTTTTGTCTGTCCTAAACTTTTTCCTTATTATGTCATCTACAATACCCCTCGAGAGGCTGCTATTTCCTTATTGTACGTCTTTCTTTTGTGAACCTATCATGTGTTAGAGGAAAAGTCAAAAGACAAAGTGCTTTTTGAATACGTTACTCTTGAAGTGATAATATTTAAGAAATCACTGTGTGAGTTATAAAGGAAAACCAAAGTTCAGTGGATAATTACACGTATTTGGAGAACGAAATGACGTATCGATCTGAGAATTTTATAGACCGTGATCATTAATGCCACTATCAAATTCTTAAATCGATATGAAATTTCGCATTCCAGATACATCCAATGGTCCACTGAATTTTGTTTTCCCTGTATAGTTGGCTATAAGCTTCTGAATTCAAGCTATTTTAGCCTGAAAAATAGGTAAACTATTACCGTCAAATGTTCACTAATTATTACTGTCATATTCCGCGAGAAATATTATTTTTTTATTACACAATTATTCCGAGGCTTCTTGCCAATTGCTAATATTATGTAAATTGAAATTGCATACTCAGTTCCAGCTAATTTATGTCACAAATTCATTATGAAAATAAAGTGTTTGTTGAAATTTTGTAAATTGCGAAAACATATTATGGCAGTGAGTGGATTTATGATCGTGAAATTTCTTCCTGAACTCGTAAACTGAAATATCGAAGACGTTGAAGAGAAAAATAAAGATCATTGTCTCATTTCGTAAGATGCTAAAGGTTATACTATCAATCCCTTGATCAAGCAATTTTGTGGTAAAATACATTTGTCTTTACCTCGATTTGAAATTTTTATGGCATAAACAAATTTCTCTATTCAGAAATCGAAGATTTTTTGATAACAAGTGTTTTCGACTCTCTCCTGATGAGATGTTTGGCGTACAAATTGAGAAATAGAAAGTAATTTCCGTATAATTCAATATTCAAAAGGAGATGTAGTTATTTCAGATGTACGCGTATATACTCTTTCTTTCAGTTTGTATCTGAAAGAATTATATGTGGGTGACCTACATATATTACTTGAACAGTTTTTTATCGATGTTTGTTGATTTTGCTTTGTATTTTCTCAGGTTTTTCCACTTTTTGGAGGAGTTGAAAATATGTGACTGTTTCTTGGAAGTCAGTTATTATTTTCTTGTCAATAGTACTTACCTCTCCCAAAAACTCACAGTTCTACATATTTTTCTGATCCTAGGCCTATCAGCATTGTTCAAACAATTTGAACATTTTTGAAAACTAGCAAAAATGCTATACACAAAAAATACTGAATTATGTAAATCAGTATATGTTTAATACACGTTATTGATGACATTGTCTAATGGTAAACGCATTCTGTTCAAAATCTGTTTAATCGTTAATCAGCTGTCGCTCCCATACGAACGACAACTCTCAGAAGTTGAGAAACTTGTGCGAGCTAAGGACTATCGAGGTCTTACCTTTTAACATGTGATTCCTAACACAGTTGCAGAATCATCCCAGCTTCAACCAGATGAATTCTCTCGAGAAAAATATCTGGTCGAGGCGGGAATCGAACCCACGGCCTTCCGATCGTGAGTCGGGCGCACTACCACCGCGGCCAATTCCACATTGTCATTGATGAAAAATATACAGCATTTGATTAAATCGTCCCAAGCATCAGGAGTGACTCATACAAACGTTTTAAAAATTCTTCATCGACACTAATTCCACTGGTGTTTTTTCCAGCACCAAACCGTTATTTTAACACCTCGACACGTGTTTCGATCACCAAGTGATCATCTTCAAGAAAAAGATCAGTTTGATTTTCATCTACACCTAAGGTTCCAAACAGTGCAACACAAATACAAATTCCACCTTTAAAAAAAAATGATTAATATATTGAACGGAGATGATTTTGACAGAAGATTTGTATTTTGTGAGATCAGTTTTGAGAGAGTGCAATTTATATACATTACATCATTCTTAGTATAATTAATGTTGTTTTGCCTCGTTTAGCAACTATTTAGGTGCTAGGAATAGCTCCAACTTGAAATTCGTCTTTTTTATGTGGTTGATAGAGATCTGGACTCACTATACGTATTAAATGCCTAAACAGAGTATACATTATTGAATCTCTATTTCAATTGAAAGGTGTATATTTTCAGCTATATGTCTTGAAATTTCCGAAATTATTTTTCTGTGAATTTAAATCAAGTGATGTAGTTAGTACAAGTTGTAAATTTGCAGTATTTTTTCCTCATTTTCTTCGATCTACTAAATGCCATCGTGAACTAACAAAACTAAACTATAAACGAAACTAGTCAATCAATCTTTCAATTTCAACCCAACCTAAATTCATTAAGAGAACGTTATGTAAATTCCGAAATTGGTTTACTATTATGCGTTTTTTCGGTTCATAATAGAACCGGTATGAATTCATAACGTGTACACACCTTTAGTCGAATTGAGTTTACATTGAGTCACTGCGATTGAAATACATAATAATGTGTACGCGAGGTGGAAGTTGAAAAGAACTTGTAAATTCGCCACAGATGATTTCGAACTTTTACCACATCTGTTCGTATCTGATTTAATAATATAATAATAATAGCAATTATTGTAGAACATTTTCCCATTTACAGAGCAAAGTATACATGATCAATACATTTTTTCATACTATTTGATATAAAACTTAAAAAAAACTTTAGAAAAAAATTGTGAACAGATCTATACTCATTGACTATAGTGTCGCACCACGAGACTTATTTCTCATTTCACATAAGCTGCAACAAAAATATCGATATTAGAGAGCTTCATTGCATTACGACACATAAAGTTAATTGGTAATTTGGTAATTTCAACATCAAGTTCGTTTGTGCCCTTTTGCATAAAAAAGTATCATTGTGTCTATATACTAGTCTTGGAACAAAGATTTCAATTCCTGATTGTAGTGCAGAACAGTTTTTTTCCTTAGCAGCTTCCTGTACTGTTCCCCGGTACTGTCGTTGGGCATTGCTTCAGAGATAGCTGGCATTTGGCTCAGAGGAACAACCTTTATAGCGCCGTGAATAGTCATTTCCTCATACGACAGTTCGGGGACTACCAGGCCGGTGAGTGCAAGTCAGGTATTCCCCCTTCTCTCGTCTGCTAACTCACATTGTACCCCGTACAATTTGTCTTACTGTTTCAAATTTTTCATCTCTTCTCTCTGTCCTCTTTTTCTTTAGTTTCTATGATGTCTTTTATGGTTTCATATGCTATTCGCCATCCTTTTTCTCCTGAGAAGTTTTCGCAGTATGGGCACTTGTCACACTATCTGGCATTCAAATAGATATTTTTCAAAACATCTATGCCCTGAAAGAGCCTGTGTCAGGAAATGATGTGTTTCGTCATATTTTCTAGTCCACCTTTCCTGGATGTTTGGAATAAGACGTTTAGTCTAGCGTCCATATACTGCATTATCCCATTTGGTTGGCCACCTCATCTTCAAATTTCCACTGGCAAGTTGTTTCGATATACCATGGTATTCTTCCGTTATTTCTCTTACGAACTGTTCTATCGGGAGAAACCCTGCTATGACGGCAGCACCATCTGTGGATATGGTTCGGAAGCACTAAACACCTTGATGTTCTTGTTTGGATTCTTGTAAGTTTTAGTGACAGCTTTTCATTTCCAACGACGTTTTTTCATACCTGGGCACCGTATAGCAACTTTGATTGGACTTCCTTGCATAGAGCTTCCTCTTCGATGCTGGAAAGCCCCCCATGTTTGGTACAAGGCAGGAGAGGGCGATCATTGTCTTTCCTGCCTTTTCAACGGTTTCATTGATGTGTTCCGAAAAAGTGAGCTTTGTGTCTACCCATATTCCCAGATATTTCACAGCCCTGCTTGGTGTTAACAACGTGTTTTCGATATCGAAGATGTGGGATATTTTTCTTTTCATTGTCAAAAGTACTGCTTTAGTTTTCTGATGAGCTAATTCTAGCAGGATTTTCTGCATCCAGTTTGCTACTCTTTGTATTCCTGTGTTTGTACTGCTCATCTGTGTACTCTCGTTTTTCGCGGTGACTACCATAGCTACAATATCAGCAAATTCTATAAGTGTGGTCCCCTCCGGAAGTTTCATCCGTAGGAGATCGTCATATAGGATCCAGATCCAGGATAGGATCCAGAACATAATCCTGCAGAACCCCGCTATTCATTTGCATTTCCTGCTTTTGACTTTCCGCTTCTAGAAGAATATACCCTTTCTGACAAGTATGACACTATGAGGTCTATAAGTTTGTTGTCTATTCTTCTCCTGTGTAATGCCTCTAGGATAAGTTGCCACGATGCGATATTGAAAGCATTTTTTACATCAGACAGTCTTCTGTGAGCGTGTGTATAATTTGCAGCTCCCTTGGCTAATTGCTGGACTTTTCTAAAATGGCATCCACCATCTGTCGACCTTTTCTGAATCCAAATGGTCTGTTCGATAGTCCTCCTGTTCGATAGTTCCTCCTGTTCTTTGCAGTTCTTCGTTGAGACGTATAATTATGAGGTGTTCATATAGTTTACCCTATACGTCGAAAAGGCATATCGGCCTGAAGGATGATGGATCTTTTAGTGGTTTATCTTCCTTTCGTAGCAGGACTAGTTTTGCTCGTTTCCATACTTTCGGAATGTATTTTCTGGCTGTAAACTGCTAGAAAGTAGTCAGACCTCTCTTCATCTACATGTTTTACGATGCTTTAAAGTTTCCCGCATGTTTCGAGAAGTTCTTCCGTTGTGAATTCCAGTCTTTCATTTCCTGTATTGAGCCTTTCAAAGTTTATTTCTTGGTGATAAGGAAATAGATGCCGCACTACCTCCTCCATTCTCTCCAGAACATTCCATCATGCCAACCAATAACTTATATAAAAATTAAACATATGCACGATTTATTCGTCTCTTCAATGCTACAAATTCGAATTTATACTGCAGATCAGAGTAATTACAACAAACATAACAAACAAAAAGGAACGAGAAATCCTGACATTTTTCATATACATTTTTTCCAATTATGCTTTGAACAGTCCGATTCCTCGTATTCTGAAGCTGGGAAATCAATATTATAATAACTTAGATCTGTTTAATGTATCACTTCAGGTCTTTAAAAATCAATTGAAAAGGCTATAGCGTTTTCGAAGCTTTTCTTTACTTTACCATTTTCTTTGTACGTACCAGATTTTTTCTTGTGAGTACCAGAATTGTTTCATCTTTCAGTGATGTAGTCACTAGCCATAAGGATTTAGTAATATTTTGTATTTCACACTTCACTGAATGTTTTGTAAAATTTTAAATTGTAATGTAGACATCAGACATGAGCATTCAAAAATACTTTGTAGTTTCTCACATTCTGTTTAATATGTTTTTGTAACCTGGTTTGCCGTTGAATAAATAAATAAATATTGATATAAATGATTTCATTCTCGCCTCAAAAGGTTTCTGGATTCGAATAATTCAAATAAAACAAAAATTTCAAAATATAGCCGTTTCTGAGGCCCCCACGACTAAATTCGTGGGGGCTGAATTCCGTCAACCTCCTGCCACATCGATGGTGAATGTTATAAAAACTCCTTGAGTTATAAAAAACAATTGGAAATGCCAGTAGGCTCGGAAAATCAGTCCAGTTGATCACAGCCTTGGGCCCACACACTAGGTCATAGTGAAAGCTGGTCGTGGACAACCAAAATCCTCTGTTACGTAACATACAGCAAGTAAGTCTGCTACATGTATGCCAATCTCATGGAAATTAAATGATGCCTCAAGACAACCGGTAACTGAACAACATTAACTGATGTAATACGACCGACTTGTCGAACAAAACGAACTCATTGAAAGCCGATTTTAATTTCGATGCTATTACAACATTGGCAGTTTTGTTATTGATGCGACTGCAGGACTTACCGTTGATTGCTTGTTTGTTATAGATTAACTCATATTTTGTTCACACATAATTTATGCAGTGTTCACAGACAAGGTGATGAATTCACCATTGTATGTCTACACTATTGACTGTATTTGTAAGAAAAAACAAGTTCATCAAAATGATCTCGCGCGTGGGAGTAAAATCGATTTCATTAGTTTTTTCTTCAACTCATACCCATTTGTCGATTGTGCTTTTCTTTGTCGTGTTTCTGTTTTAACAACATTATCATATAGAAAGACTTATTCTTTTACGTTTGTTATTTTTCTCGATCCAACGAAAAAAACAAACGCTATAAGAACCTGAATATGTGATATCGGTTCGGTTTCTTTGTCGTGACTTGCGATGAACATTTCACCTGATGTAGTTATTTGTAAGAGAGTTTGATCGAATGTTCTTTAAAAATTACGCGTTTCTGTAGTTTCTAGAGTATACGAAGGGACACTGCAAAATGAAGTGAAACAATTTTGAGAAAATAACGGAAAATAGAAAGATCCTCAGTGGAAAATAAATTCAATACTGAAGTCTAGTCTAGTTCATGGTATGATAAGTTGTCGTCTGAAATATTAATAAGCGCAATACTCATTTCAAACGCCAATAGAACGAGTACAAGAACAAATTTTTTAAATAACTGTAAATGCGAAATAGTGAATGTTGAAGAACACGAGTGGGAGAGATCAATAAGTTGAACGACTAATAGAGGAGTATTTTCATTAGTTTGGACTTCCATTGTCTACTATGATATAAAACGATTTGAAATCCTTGAAAGAACAAATAAAATTGAAAATTATATTGAGGAGGTTATCAAAAAATTGATCAATATATGTATTGTCGCCAATAACCGATAAACCCTGGAAATTTCACAATAAAATAACATTACCTAAAATGAATATTACTGGAAGAGGAAGATCAGTTTGATCTTCCTCTTGGTGTTGGGAAAAACTCCACACCAAGAGGAAAAACTCCACACCAAAACAACACCAAAGGTTCCAAACAAATACCTGAAATGATTATGCCATAGATAGATGAAGTTGGGATGGACTGCGAATAGCCATGTTGTTTCTCAGGTGGTTTAGGGAGTTATTACCATTGCCTACCCACAACACGAGGCTAATTACCAAAGCTGTCAATGCCGTTGACCCCCCAAAAAATTATAACACAGTCATCTTCGAAGCGGGTATCAACAATCAAGAATATATTGCAGGAATATGAGCAGACATTCAAATGATATGCGAACAGAGGGATGTAAGGTAATTTATATTTTTAACTAACTTACAATCACAATTCATAACTTTATCAAATGAATCAATCTATCATAGGCTGTCTCTAGAGCAAAGAGGTCTGGCAAGTGACAGGGTGAAATGAGAGAATAATTATACTTCCCTGGCTGCAAGGAATGCTGCTGGAGAAGAAGGAGGACCAAGGTATACGTGTATGCTAGGGAAAAACTGGATTCAATAGGAAGAGAAATATTGAGGAGGACAGAGTGAAATGAGTTGATATAATACTCCCCTGGCTGAAGAAGGGGAGAAGAAGGGAATAATGGAAGGGGTGGCTGGGAGGCTGTTCTACAGGTTCTGTAGAAGAATCGGGTATGACTCACTGAATCTGTCACTTGAGGCCACCCAGCTGCTTACGGGACATGGCAACTTCTGGGGATATCTTGCCGGGTTTACCCTGGGACTGGAGTTGCCATGTTTCTGCGGTTAAGATGATCCTAAAACGGCAGAAACGTGATAGAGAGAGGTATAGATGGAGACAGGAATGGATGTCGTGAAGAAAGGACATAAGGAACGAGAAAATGGAGTGAACACAGAGAGGAGAGAACGGGAGGGGTAGCGAATGGATATGGTTTGTGAACGAATGGGCAGATAACTTGGTGGGGGATGTAGGAGAAGGATGAAGGTTGTCAGCTTGCCGCTATGGAACTGAGGGATGCACAATGGTTTCCCCAATCATGGTGAACATATAACTGTGAAAAATGAGGCATCCTATTTGTGAATAGCTATAGTTATTTGTCAGAATGTATCTTTATTTTTTTTTCTTTTTATTATCTTGTATTAGAATGAGGGATGAGTACTCGTGAATGTACAATGAAAATGAATTAAGAGAGGGTCTTCTGCCCCGGCGGCATGGAAGGGGGGGAAAGACAGAGGGAATATGCTCAATTGTGAAGCTTTTGGGTAGGACAATAAGGGGAATGGCACTTTTCCATGTATACTTCGAAGCTGCAAAAAATCTTTTTCAAAGTTTGAAAACAATTATTTGGTCTTCCGAAGGAAATCACTTTCTGCGCATACTTAGACGTAGTGAACACTCATCGTCCTAGAATTGATATATAACCAACATTCACATTTTAGTTGGTATCATATGAGTGTATCTCAATTGTCAACCGGTTATCAACCGATTTCACAATTATTCCACCAAGAACTCCAATAATCAGAACAACAATCTTGAAAGAGTAGTCTAGATGGAGTCTATAGAGTTTGAAGACAAAATCTCGATATTTCATCCGGTTTTCCTCTCCTTTTCGGACGATATTCGTGTCGCCAGGAGCTGAAAAGTCCACGACAAATGTCGTCTTGCTTTGGTGGTCGAGAATGACTACATCAGGCTTATTAGCTTGCATGAGCCAAAGGCCAATATTGGAATTATAGTAGCGTTCGCATCTGTAAACTGGAGAGTTTAGAAGAAAATTTGTGCTACTGCTACCTATAACTAGAACTGTTCTATTTCTTATTGTATATGGCGTACAGTTCAGAATAAAAAAATAAGCAGTACGGTGAATCAGTTTGTAGATCAAACAGATATCGAAAAATTTTCTTCAGAGCTCAAGACGTTTTAATTCATAAAATCTTAAATTGCATCTACATAAAAATTAGTGCCGTTGCGTATACAATCTGTAATTCAGAGTTGCACATATTTTTCTGATTAAACGCCTAGCGACTTTTTTGTTCTCCTGTCAAAAATGCGTTTGAATCGTGTGAAAACTCAACCCCGTGAAAGTGCCAATATGTTCTTCTCTCGCACATGCTATTGATTTTAAGATTGGTCCATTTTGTCAAAAATTTGGAATATCGATTTTGGAAACTTGAATTCTCAATAATCTTTTTGGCTTAACCAAAAGTAATAGCTATACCATGATTGACCACAGTACTCTTGTGTATAATACTGAAGTTTTCAACGGAGGATAATAACAAATATTGGATATGTTATTATGGACCACATCGCCAGAAGAGAGTTTTTTATTTCCATTCTACCCTTTGTGGTTAACCCACAGGGCTCATTTTTAATCATCCCACAGTCCATTTGTTTCCATTTGTGAAAAAGTTTTCCAAACTCTAAATTGAAGAGATTGGATATCATTTTGTTAATACACTCTGTGATAATGGCGAGAATTCTTACAACTGCTGACAGTATGTTTGTCGTCAATCACACTTATCTGGATACAGTTCGCAATTATTCGCTGAGGCAATAGATATATCAATGATTACAATAAATAATCGTAGTAAACGTAATGGTTTTACGGGTCATTTTAATGTAACATCAATCCTTGACAACCATGTTCACTAGACGGTGTAATATGAGCCCTGAGGTTGCTTTGTGCCAAGTTATGTGCTAATTTGTGTTTTCGTTTCGTGAAGAGTTGACGAGTTTGGAATAGAAATGAAAGTGAAATAATGAAAGACAATAACAATGTACTTTGAATCGTTTATTTGGAAGATGTTTGGAAACATAAACATATCATATATTTAGTTACTCTGAAATGTACATACCTTTCAAGATGTTCATCAACATTCACTAAAAGTGAAATTTCGTTCAACATACTGGGTGGTTCATCAAATACGTACTGCAAATTAGAAGTGGAGAAATATTTTTGCAAAATTACAATCACGTCAAATGTTTTTGACAACACATTGTGAACACTTGAGAACTGAATAAGGGTGTTATCCCTTGCAATTTTCAAAACAGGAATAGCCCGGTAAACATTGTATTGGCAAAATATTGATCATATAACACCAAAAAAAGCACTTTTCCCAATCACCAGAAATGCAATACTCTTCTCGACGGGCGTTTTACCAACCAAGTTGGCGTCTGCAGGAGATGAAAAGTTGCGTCAAGAATATTATTATTTTGGATTCACTCTACGCAAGACGTTCCGGTTTCATTGGTCATATGATAATTCTCGTGAGATAGAAAGATCAAAAGAATTCTAAACAATTACGTTCGTAATGAGATGATCTCATAAATGATTTATAAATTACGGATATATGATTATCTCAGTAACGTTTGTTATGGGATATAATATATACATTTTTGTCGTGATTGAAATATTTGCTAAATTATTGAACATCATGAAAATGTCTCATATCAAGTTATTTTCTTTCAACTGGTGGAAATTCGTAATTTTCAATCAACCAAAAGCTGTTTTTCTGCACTTAATTCAAGAACAAATATTTTATTTTCGTTTTATAATATACTGAAAATTAACGAAATGAAAACATCAGTTGAGTAATGCAAAAAAGACCAATTATTTCAATCCTGTATGTAATGACGATTGGTTTGGGATGTTACATAGAATTTTTTTCGATTGAATTAATTGGTGAAACAATAAACATGAAAATGCGTATTTTCAGCTTTTGATGCATTCAAAATATTAGAAATAAAATGTTTCATTTCATATTATCGCAAATAGATAATAAGTAAATTCTTAAAGGTAGCAGTTATTATTAATCCAAAATAACATCATTTCAAGATTGTAGGGTTTTTCCTACAACTATTCAGTTCAGAAGAATTCCATTTCTTAAATGATTTTTATTTTGTATCATAAATTTTTATTTCAAAATTAACTCTTCATAACTCTTTTATCGCTTAGGCGTTCAAAATATCTATCTGCTTGGGTTTTTATGTTAATTCCTTTATTCTTATTCTTAATTATCATTTTCGTATTTTCTCATCGCATATTATTGGAATGCTCTCTACTCTCGAAACGAGAGTTTATTGCCGAAAAAACAGATGAATATTCAGAACGAAACTATTTCGGATGTTTAGAGTAGGTACTAATCGTTACGGATTTAGACAGAGAATTCGGGCACAAGTGGTTGACCCTTCTCGACTATATTTGTGACCCCGACCATATTGTCAGTGATGATTATTCAAAAGTGACTTTGAACAAATTTTCTTAGCCGATGCGTTCAGTTTATTCAGGGATTCTCCATGAGGTTAAACTGTTATTTTTCGCCACAGGCGATTACCCCATGGAATTGAATACAACCCTTTATGACCCCATGTGCAACAAATAAGTGAAGTTTCATGAAGAATTGATGCCGATCAACATTCCAAAAAGAGAGATTGCAGCCTCAAAAAGCTGTAACATGTAACTCATTGCCCCCGACCAGGGATACCATAGTCGACTGGTACGGGTGGCAATAGAAATCGACAAAAATACGGATAACTTCAACAGAAAAGAAGAAGCTATGAACCTCAATCGAATATGGAATCCCATTCTAAGGAATTCAAGAATAGCAAACATCACGCCGGCAGTTAGAAAAGGGTCAACGAATGTTGATAATTCACCTAATCCAGGTACAGTTATTAGCACGCCAAACTACCTGATGAGTCAGAATAAATATGCCTTACGCAGCCGTAATATCCAGTCATCGATGATATTAACTTAGGATGTATAAACCTCTGAGGAAGATAGCCACTCTCTTCAGCGAAACGTCAGGAACAAATAAACATTCACGGCCTTCAAACCCGAAGAATATTCAAACTCGTAGATATACCTAAGTGTCTCCTGGAAATCCAAGGCACACACGATAATCTTAAACTCAATGCCCCAGGGAAAAATAATATTTATCAGTGATTGAGGGTGATGAAAGAATACAACTTGTCAAATGTAGGAAGAGCTTTCTTGATTTCATTAAGGTCTTGCCCACTTTACGTGCGTTAGAAGAGGGTGAGTACGACAGATAAAGAGAGAGAGAGAGACAGAATTCTCAAGTCTCTTCCTACATTTGACAAGCTATAGAAGCATGATATCGATATGGAATTCGGGGTGAACAAAATTGCAACGTTCGATCTTCCATTACCTTGCAGTGGGGCAACGCCACTCCTAAAAGGAAAAAACAATGAAGCAGCCCCGATGCAAATATCAGCACAAGTATCATACAGATATGGTCATTGCAACCGTCGTAGATGGACTCGTAGTAGTCAAGTAACTCGGGAGGAGCTTCAAAAATGATGCACTTTCATAGGAGTCTGCAACCTAAATTTGATCATTCCACGGATACAACGAAGCAATAGGTAAGCCTGGTAAAGATTAACCTAATATGACTAACAACCAGTCCGTGCAAAGATTATTGTTAAATCATCTGAAAATGGAACTTTTAACATGACTCAACCTCTGACGGAAGCACCAAACTCTTACGTAGGTTCGAAATAGATGAACACTGCAATCTAACAGACAACTGTTATAATCTTCATGCAATCATTGTTCACTGTGGTTCTGGCGTTGAATCTGATCATTATTATGCCTTGGTCAAAGACGAAACGGACTGGTTTAAGTTTGACGATAGTCGTGTCACTAAGTGTTCTGGCGATGTATTGAATTTATTGGAGCCTCTGGAGACACCCTATATTTTGTTTTTTTGAGAGAGAGGACATTGGCAGATCAAGATCTTCAGATGATATGGTGCTGCAGGTTTTTCAGGGTTTTCCTGCAGCTGATAAAGCAAGTGCGCCACTGGAATCAATGAAGTCGCCCCGGAGCGCCAATTAAGTTTTGTTGTTTTATAATTTCATGATTTGTTATTTTCAGGTATTATCACACCATGAATAAAAAAAAGATTACTTGCCACTAGTCAAAATTATCAGTTAGATAACATTAATAGCAATGATAATACATTTTTATTGTTCATCTGTGGTGGTGTTCAATTTGTTGTGTGGATATGAGAAACTGAAATATTTTTTCTGTTAGTTTAATTTGACAACTGTAACAAATAGTTCGCCACACGTCTTCCAGTAGTAAACAAGACAAAAAACTATTAAAACCTCACTTCTCACACTCACTTTTGTTTTTCAATCACCCTCTAAACGACCCGGTATTTTGTGGACAGGTGCCGAATACCGACTGAAATATTCGCAGTTGGAGCGTTATTAGTAGATTTTCTGCATTCCTAAGTGGAAACAGTTGAGGGTAAGAAGCTAAGTGTCTGTTCTATAAGCCATTCAAAGATAGCCATATGCAATAAATTTGTATTTTTTCTGATGCTTGCCTTTTGTAAGAGGGTGTAGAAAAGGTTCAAAAGGCGTGAAAAGATACAGTGTGTTGAAGTTTTTATTAACGTAGTCTAGAAGTTGTTTTGTATGTAATCGATTAATATAACATCTGAGGAGAATAAATTGATAGTGAAAATTATTTTCTAGTGACAAGATCTTATTAAGAAGCTTAAAAAAAGAAATTAAATTGAATAAAACTCAACCATCTGATCTGAAGGAACAATTAGTTAAGGCCAGTCTCAACTCCCTACACTGTAGATTAATGGACTGACACCCATCAGAAACCAACTACTCCCCTGGCTAATACCACGAAGAGCGTTGGATTATATCCGACAGGTGTCAGTGCAGGATTTTTCACTGGTGTTATTCCTGCATATGCTGTTGGCGATGCAGCTGCCGTAATATATATTTTCAATTATTGGAACACACTTGCAGACCGGTTTCGGACTGCTTGGCTACTCGTCAGTGCAAGGTAGTGTTTATCATCAACATTAAATCGATGATTTCCGATAATTGAAAATCGAATTCTTTCAGATTTCATTCCTGGAACTAGGCTGTAGCCGACAACAAACAACATGTTTGTCATCGCCCCATCTACCTGTGAACGAGGTAACCAACCGCATATCCGAAATTTGCCCAATTCCCCGTATAAGGAAAGAAAACTTTTCACGTATAGTCAGTGGACATACTTGAAGACTGGACAATCGTTTTAGAGAATAATAGTGTCCAGTATCGATCTCTGAAGAATTTCTAGTTCAGTATCAAAAGGTGAAGACAGTAAAAAATTTAATTTTCACATGGAGCACTTTTATTAGCGATGATATTGACTGAAAACAAAAGATATTAACGAAAAAATCCTTAAAAACTTTTCAAAATTTACGTTATCGCAGTATTTATTTTCCTCAGTCTTCTATTATTATGTACTGGACGGTTTTATTTAGCCTGCCCTGTTTGTTTGTTTTGGTCAAATTTAATAATTGATGTTTGACCCCCTTCCTGTAGACAGATTGATCTGAAAATTGGTACACACATTTAGTTTTGATGACAACACAGTTTAATAAAGTCTGTATCATTGTTAATCCAAGATGGCCGCAGCTACAAAATGGCGGATTACATATTACCTTGTAATAATGAGGCACTAAATGAACTAAACAGAATGAGAATAATTGAGTAACAGAATTTAAAACTCAAAACTTGAAAATGAAATAGGTAAAGAAAATCGTATATTGAAACGGTTTTATTGAAAAAAAGGTAATAATGATGTAGATAATGTATAAAAAACTAAAAAATAATTCTGAAGGTCCTAGGTAGCAGTCATCACACCACTCCCCTCAGCAATCTACGGTATTGACATATGATTTTTCATTGGTGAATACCTTAAAATGATAAAAATCCTCAAATTGAAGGCAGTGTACATAATCTCTTCAATTTTTCTACTGAACCAAACGGGGAATATTTGCGGCGATTATCACAGGAAAGCAAAATTATCTAGTTCATTAAACATGACAAGCACCGGCAACTGTTTCTAGTTCCTTTCCTTTCATTGAAATGTTTTGTAACATTCCTAAAATCAACACAGCATCAGACCACTTGACACCTGATAGGTTCTTACTCAAACATATGAATGCTCGTATCCGGTAAAAGTGGAACAACGCTCGCTAGATCTGAGTATTGTAAGGTAATTATTACAGGGTCAACTGTCGATATGGCACCGTTGGGCCAATGGACTCGTATAACAAATCGCGTAAAATAACGGGGATTCACGTAGAAGGTTACACACAGTCGATAATAACTATAATAGTTATTACTATCTGGTATAAAGCAACATTACCTCTTCAAGGCGACGTTTATAAACAATTTAAATATTTTAAATTAAGTTTCACATTGAATACAAATGAAAATATTCGGAAGGTGTGAGCGGTTGTAAACTAAGAAAAAATCCAGCTAGAGTTCTCATCAACTTTATGATCATTTAACAGTAAAATTACATAATTAAAACAGTATTCTTACGAAGCCTGGCATGAACTTGAAAATCATCTCTTCGATTTGGACCTCTCCAGCCGACTTCGTATACAAATCAACGCGTTCTTGAATTTCTTTCTTTAACACTTTGAAAGATACATCCATGGAAATGTCCAGATTTTCAAGAAAAGGTTTTTCCAGATGTTCAGCGACTGATTGAAGAGTGTCGAATTTGCTAAGTGAAATTTTGTGCAATATTATTTTTTGTCTCAAATAGGGACTTTTGACTGTACTTTGACAATTGATAACGGCCATCTTGTTGAAGTTACATCTGTCAAATTAGTTGTCATTTATTCAGTCTGTTTTGGCAAATCACCATGGTCGGATATAGCATTGAACAACACGTGCAAATGATAAAATTGACCAAATGACTCAAGAACTGGGTAAATTTTCGTTTTGAGGGCACCCGGCGATTTTGAAAAAAATTCTGAGTGTACCTACGTATTTTGATGCGTAGATTTCGAATGAAAAAAGCGGGGCTCTCCCTTATTTACGAAGTTACGGTCCTTCAAAGTTTAGAAAAGGGCAAGTTTCAACCGTCTTTTTCACAAAATAAACTATTCAAAAACACGAGCATCTTTGACACTTTTCACTTCAATAACATTCTTCTTATAAAAAACTACTTAATTTAAAAACGAATGCTTCTTCTGGTGACATTCTTCTATTTTTAGGTTAGTTACTACTAGTGACATTTCAGAAAAAAGAGGTTGGTATTTGCCGCCTATTTCAATACTATTACTACTACTATTTCAAATTCGTAATACACCACCAAAAACCAATTTACGATCTAAAGAATAAAGGTAAAAAAACATTTGAATTACTTTAGGAATATGGACTGCATCAGTCGTACCAACCATGCCATTAACCTTAAAAAAAGCAGCTCCGTACATTTTTTAACATTTTTATTCGAAACATGTTGATTATTGAAGTGAAAAGTGTCAAAGAAGGAGGAATAAGGTGTAAAGGTGACCTAGTGAATGAATGCTTGTGTTTTTATATAGTTTATTTTGTGAAAAAAAAGGGCTAAAAAGTTGCCCTTTTCTGAACTTCGAAGGGCCGTAACTTTGTACTACATATGTCTTTTCAAAAAAATATAGGGCTGTCTCGGTTAACACCTAGAATAACTAGACCTGTTCAACAGTCCCGTTTTAATGAAAATTCAGTTCGAGAGTCCTTTTTGTCAAGTGGATATTTTGAAAACCTAGTTTTATCGTTCAAAATGCGTAAACAAATGCTCAATGAATACCGAATTATAATGGAAAACTCCCCCCTTCATTATATTATACAACATATGTGAACTCACCTTGAGGAGCATCAAAAAGGTTGTACGAAGAATGAAATGAAAATATGTTATTTTTGAAAGTCAAACTTCTTCAGCAAAAAAATTGACACAAATTCGAGCCTAAGGTTTGGGAGCTTATTTGGGAATTCATAAGATTTTCCGGTGACAGCTGCAAAAAATTATCCAAAAATATGACAACTAGTTATGAGTATTCAGTCTTGTATCAAAATGAAATTTTATGTATTTAGTAGCACTAGCTTATCTTTCTATATGCTGCTTGTTAATTTATTGAAGACTAGTATAGGATCAAATAGATATAGATTCTTTAAGTAACCTTGGTTATTCGAAATATTCATATATAATTTCTCAAATACTCAAGTTCCTGCACCCTTAACCTCCTCAGTGACCAGATTCAGTTACCCAGCCACCCAACGGCGATCGATGTGCGTCGAAATTTTCCTGGAAAATTTCGACGAAAATTTCGATGATTTACATTCGTAGTTTATGTATCGGCCCTATAGATGACGTCTTCGTAGGGGAATTGTCATCATCACTTTTATTTCAAAACTGAATCGGCGCTAGCGGAATGATGATTCTGGACATACTTGTGTCTCGTTCAGCCACATTTACTGTTTTCTTGGTATAATTTGCTACGGAGTTACTGTAACCCCAAGCAATTTTTTTCTAGGTCTATGGTCCTCTTTTATAATGAAAAATGTTTTTTTGCTGTTCAAACTATGAGCTGAGAGGAGTGTTCTGGCGTTAACTCAGCGGATGTAACGGGTTTGTGAAGGAGTATTTGACATCGGAAGATGTGATTTATTGGTTTTTTGGTGTATCTCAATGAGACATTGAGACCTATTGGAGACTGAATGAGTATTAAAAATGTCTTCTTGATCAACGTATTTAGTATACATTAGAAAAAACAAAAATTTTTGTAGTGTTAAACGTTTCTTTTGCAACTGCGGCGTATATTATCAGTGTTTTCTGTTATCGTGATGGAGGGGGTAAAAGCTTATGCTCATATATTTTATATACATTTTTCGGTCTTGTATAGTATTCATCTCAAATTATATTATTTCCATGAATTCTCATATTACTATAAAAGTAGTTTATCATTTCTCATTAGAGAAATCGCGATACTAATATTCTGCAAACTGACTGTGACACGTATTTTTGAGTACTTATATAAAAAAAAAAGTTGTGTTCATGATTCAATATGAGTGTAGTGATATCATGACGCCAGATTTCAAAAAAAAATAGTTCAAATGTTATCTATGAAATTGTTTCCACTAGTTGAAATATGTATGTTTGCAGAGGTTTTCAAATTAATACCAAGTAATTGTTCAAATTCGATGTTGATTTTATCTAATACTTTAATTAGATAAGTAGTTTAGTCTTTTTTAAGTTGAATTATAATATATAAGGTTCAGATCAAATTGATATTTTCAACTTGCAAGTATATTTGGATCTACTATTTTTTTTTTAGAAAGTTATTCAATTATTTAATTCATCTTCAGAACTCTATAAAAAAACATTTTCAACTACTAGTTTTTTAGAATTTCCTCTCGCCAAATACTTCAATTTTCAATAATATTAATGAACTTTTGAAAATGACAAAAAAACTTCTATGTTTCAAATAATTTGAAATTGATGTGCAGAGAATGTATATTCATCATGAACACATTGTGGAATCCTCTGAATTTCAAATTCCCAATTGTATTATTGATTTTTTTTGTGTGATACACTGTTTTTGATTCCATAACTTTTTTGGGGATTTGTGAAACCATCTTCAGTTGGGAGTTCTGAAAACTATGGAAAAAATTGTTGTTTTGTTATTCCAAGGTGAAGGTTAGCTCCAACTTAACCCATCTTTGAAGTAGTTAACATAGTTAACAATTCTTTTCAAAATCAAGACAAAACTATCACTGTTTTTTTAGATTTAGCTAAGGCCATATTTACCACAGTCACTAAAATGTATCAGAAGTTATACTAAATTGAAAATAGAATTGAAAACATTTATCAATCACAACTACCTCAGATTGGAAACAATACTGGATAGTTGACTAATTCACCATACTGCAATCACTCAAAACAATGTCACAAGCAGTTGTTTCTGTTTCTTCTTTCGTATTTGATGCTCTAGTTATGCTAAAAGACTTCTTATCATTTTGGTCGTCTTTCTAGGACTTTCCAGAACTATTTAATAGGTTCATCTTCGTTTGTAAATGTATTGTTTGTATTGGATTCGTGGCTGTAACACAAGCTTGGCTTAGATAGTCGCGATCCTTCATAGATCTAAGTTGTAACGGTTTATATTTTATATTAATCTGAATGGTATAAATTTGATTTGATTTGATTTTATTGAAGTTAAGTTTTTGAAAACTTCTGTTGTTTTGTTCATGGGTAAGCAGGAATCGTCATGTACATTTAAAAACGCAATTTACTTGAGGTACTCATTCGAAATAACCAAATAAGTGCCAACTGGTATCATGCAGTTATCCGTCACCAAATCATAATGAGGAATTCATTTAATGTATGTTCAAAAATCAAGCAACGGTTCAAAAACGGTTTGTCAAACATATGTCAAATCATGCACGATTACATGCAATATTCATCCATGCTACCAACAGGATCTACGATGACATTTAAATAAAAAATCTAATCAATTTCTCGAAATACTTCATTGCGATGAATACAAAAATCATCGCAAGTTTCAAGTTTGTAGAAAGTTGATGCGCAGCTTGGCTACTGGAAATTTTTATTTTGATCTTTGATTAAATATTCAGCGATAACTTTCACACGCAATAAACAATCCTTATCTTTTACGCCGTTTTCAAAGATTTTATCAGCCTTCTCAAAAATTACTTCTATTTGTTTCATTTTATCGTTAACTGGTTTTATCTTCACTCATATTATTTGTGTTCCGGCAATAAAAAATCTATCAATAGTGATATATAATCTTTACCGACTTATCAACGATATGATTAATACAGCTTGTTTATTCGTATAAAAATGTAATAACCCCCGAACTAATATGAGTCTACAAAATACATATCTTCGAAAACTCCTAGTAAAATTTCAAGTGCTTTACCACTAAACAATATACAAAGAGATATTTTGTCACTAACGATGCTTCAAATTCTGACGAAATATCTGTCATCACTACCAAATTAATGAATAGTGAACTGAAACTCGACGTTACTTTATATTGTGTATTGTAACACCTGAAGATGCTGTTGTATAGCGAAACACGTGTGGTGGTTTTGCAAACTGTCAAGCGGAATCTCACGTTGAGGTGTTTTTTGAATACGTTGTATTGTTTCCTGTCATGGTATCATATCAGCTTGTCCATGAAGATACTTCCCATCTTTACCTGAATGGTATGCTTTTGAAGTTATAAACGCTGGAAGTTTTCCCTTATACAGTTCTAGAACATGCGATAGTATTCGACAGCATTCTATAACATCCCAGAATACTCTAGAATGTGGAATGTGGAATGTTCGGAAGTAATTTGAAACGTTCAGGATCTTCAAGGAACATCTCAGTAACATCACTGTGGAATGATCAGAGAGTTATAATATATTGAGGTAGCCATCTATTCCTTTTCCATGGAAGAGGTTCCTTTTTACACAAAGCGCGATTTTGAAAATGTAAGACCCTGAATTCACACTTCCTAGACATTTTTCGAACAGTTCTACACACATTTCAGGATTTCCTGGAACATTCTAGAATGTTCGAGAATAGCGTGAAATGTTCGAGAACATCCTGGAACATCCCAGATTATTGTGGAACAATCAAAGGAATTATATGGTAGTCCTCTACCCCTTATCAAAGACGAAGTTCCAGTTTTTACCTGAAGAGCGTGCTTTTTAAGATATAGAGGCTCTAAAGAAATGTCTAGAAAAGTCTGGAACAATTGAGAGTATTCAAGAATATTCAAGAACATATCAGAACATTCTGGAATATTGTGGAATGTTCGGGAAGTGTCTGAAACTCTCGAGAATATTCCAGAACATAGCAGGTATATTTATCATTATTTCCAGACTAGTTTGCTATATTGTTTTGTTTTCATTTTGAAGTTTCAACCTTTGATACTAAATATATTTTTTTTTAAGTACAGGTCATGCAGAAAATTCCTTAAAATGTTCAAATTTACCATTCACTTACTATTTAAATCTCTGAAGATTACATTCACTTGGAGCGCCTACTTCTGACATTTACCCTCTCGAACACTTTCTGTGTATCAATAAAAAGCGACCCCAACTTAGCTCCACTCATATCACGGGACTCCATTTTCATTGTAATATTTTGTAAATCATGAGAGAACAAATCGCCATAAGCCAAACTCAAAGCAAAGCAAATCCCAAATGGTTACATAAATTATTCTGAGGAAACACTCCCATTTGATCATAATTGTTTGTGTACTCTTTTTATTTCCTGGATTGATATATGTAGTCATATATGATATCTAGGATTCACGGTTCTTTGAACCGGCTCTGATCAAAAATGTCATTTACTGATTACTACGAAAACCGATATTGTGGAAAATAATATCGCCATATCAGATAAATAGTAAAAATTGCAAGTACTCATCCTTCAATATTTGACAAGTGATATCATGACGCCAGTTCTCAAATAAAAAATCGGGCATTATTATTTTTGATGCAAAGATTTTGTGTATTATTGATTGCTTAAGTTGTTACCATCTACAGGTGAGGTTGAAAAAAATGCATTACTAACTACCAACCAATTTCATTACTTCCATCATCTGGTAGGAGACTTAAACGCATAATATATAGTCTTTCATTAAGCCTATGAAATTCAGTTATTTTTGAAAACTACTTTCAGATACTGGAATATTCAATAGTATGTGATGCATACTATTGGATGCAGCTACTTCATGTATGACAATGTCCTTATAAGACGTCTAGAAAATTTATTGAATTATGTATGATAATGTCCTTATAAGACGTCTAGAAAATTTATCGAATTATCAACCTCCATTTCAATGGTGAATTTGATTGATGGGTGAATGAAATGGTTACAGTTCGACAAACTTGATCGACTGCCTACCTGTACTAGTAGAACAGACCAAGATACCAACTATGTATCAGTATAAGAAACCATTATTAGCCCTTCTCTGCATGAATAAAACTTTTCATTGAATTAAAAATAATTTTGAGGCAGCCAAATAGTTAGTATGACAAAAAACAGTAAGTAGTAAATAAGTAAAGGTAACAAGTAAAACTAACCAGTAAACACGTGTTGCGGTTTCGTAGACTGTCCAGTAAAAAGATCTCATAACGTGAATTCATTATGGATTTCCATCAAGTATTATCAAGTATCACGTTAATATATGTAATGGAATCGGCTGATACTTGATGGATATCCATAACGTATTCAAGAACTACTTTGTGAGATTTTCACTAAACAGTTTCACAAAAACGCAACACGTGTTTCGCTATACAATAGCTTTTTCAGGCGTGTCTATACCGTGTATACCGTTTAGATCGTCTATATCGTATTGACTGACACGCCTGAAGATGCTATTGTATAGCGAATCACGTGTTGCGCTGTATCGCTATACAATTGCTTTTTTTAGGCGTCTCTATAGCGTACAGACACACTATTGTATAGCAAATCACATGTTGCGGTTTCGTAAAACTGTTTCGCTATACGATGGCTCCTATAGGCGTATCTATACGGTAAAGACACGCCCGAAAAAGCTATTATATAGCAAATTAGCAAATCACGTGTTGTGGTTTTGTAGAACTGAAGCGTGTCTATACAGTATAGACAAGCCTGAAGAAGTTATTGTATTGCGAATTACGTGTTGAAGTTTTTTAAACTGGTTCGTCATACAATAGCTTCTTTGGCGAATCAATTGTGCAGTTTTATTAAACTGTTTCGCTATACAATAGCTTCTATAGACGTGTCTATACGGTGAAAACACGCCCGAAGAAGCTATTTTGTAGCAAACCACTTGTTGCGGTTTTGTAAAACTGAAGCGTGTCTATACAGTATAGAAGCTATTGTATAGCGAATCATGTTTTGCAGTTTCGTAAAACTGTTTCGCTATACGATGGTTCCTATAGGCGTATCTATATGGTAAAGACACGCCCGAAGAAGCTGTTATATAGCAAATCACGTACTGAAGCGTGTCTATACAATATAGACACGCCTGAAGAAGTTATTGTATTGCGGAATTATGTGTTTCAGTTTTTTAAACTGTTTCGTCATACAATAGCTTCTTTAGGCGTGTCTATATGGTATAGACACGCTTGAAGAATCTAGTATGGCGAATCACTTGTGCGGTTTTGTAAAACTGTTTCGCTATACAATAGCTTCTATAGGCATGTCTATACCGTGAAAACACGTCCGAAGAAGCTATTATGTAGCAAATCACTTGTTGCGGTTTTGTAAAACTGAAGCGTGTCTGTACAGTATAGAAGCTATTGTATAGCAAATCACGTGTTGCAGTTTCTTAAACTTTTTCGTTATACAATAGCTTTTTTAGGCGTGTCTATACAGTATAGACATGCCTGAAAAACTATTGTATAGCGAATCACGTGTTGCAGTTTTTTAAACTGCAACACGTGATTCTTCTTTAGGCGTGTCTATACGGTATAGAAACGCCTTAAGAAATTATTGAATAGCGAATCATTTGTTGCGGTTTTGTGAAACTGTTTTGCTATACAATAACTTCTATAGGCGTGTCTATACGGTACAAACACACGTGTTGTGTTTTTTTTTAACTGTTCAATAGGGCGATTTTTGGATAAACACGTTAATGTGAATTCACTACTTCGACCCGTTGATAAACTGAACCATGTGAAAATAAAGACACTTCGAACGATATCATCAGCTTGATGAAACATCTCAATAATTGTAAGTTGTAACCCACATTCATCAATAGGTACCGATCCTACCGCAATTTCCTAATCGTCTCAATTTGGTAAATCGTCTTCATTAGCCGGCATAATTAACCTTTTTTATTATTACCGATGCAATCTCACTCCTTTTAACATTTCAGTGACATTTGAGAGCCTTATATGGCCTAATCCGGTATTATCTCTCGACGGCCGGCAAGTGCGTTACCCAACAGCATAGGTGTTGTTAGCCTCGTCCCGTTTAGACCTACTGTTTTTGGTATCGAAAACGCATCCATCGCACGTATTTTCGTCGTGGAATCGTAATTAATTGATGAAATTGTTATTCGCCCGATTGGTAACTGAAAAACATCGTTGCCAATCGATTGCCATTTAGGTTTCCGTTCCGGCATCTTTCTTGACATAATAATAATGATCATTGATTGGGTTGTAACAATTAAAAACGAATACGGTTATACAGTGTGTAAAAACTTTATGTAATAAATTCATTATTTCGGTTACGGTACATATTTTAACAAAATCCCTAAACACGTCAAATTTAAATTATAATTTGACATACTTCAACGGAAAAATGCTACCCCTACCTTTAACCCCCGTCGAATGACAGGTACAACGCCTAATTTTTTTAAATAGGAAGTATAGGCTTGTGATATATCGGTTGAAAAGTCTCCTCATTCTCTATTCAAAAATGTTATCGCTCTCAAGTTAATTGCATTGTTAATTGCATGTGGTTACCGAAATTCGATAAAATACACCCAAAACTTATTTTTTGTTGAGGTATTGATAATACCTTAACAAAGCAAAAACCATAGCGATGTTCTTTTCTGATGGTATATCCTTTAAAAAAACTGTAAATAATTTCTGTGGCAACGTTAGTTTAAAACGTCTTGTCAACTTGTTTTTTATGTTACAACATTAGTTGTAACATAAAACAGTATTTTAATTTGAGTATAAAGTTCGTTAACATCAAGTCTGACAAATAGTTAGATTAACGGAGATGCATAAAATAACAGTTTTACAAATGATTGGTTACGGAGATAAAAGCCGAACACAACAGAACACATGTGATGCTTGAGTTTGAGGAATGCATGAATGCATTCCTATAAAATGATACCTACTCAGAAGCTCATGGAAAACGATTTTGATAGAAGAACTTATTTATGTGAGCAAATGATGGACATGGTGGATAACAATATCATCCAATTATAAGACGTTATGTTTTCTGATGAGTGTACTTTGTCTCTTAACGGTCACGCTATTCGGCAGAATTGCCGCAACGGAAAATCGTCACTGGATAGATAATAATACACGCAATACCCTCAAAAGGCAAAACGGGATTCTTGGAGGAAGTTCTGTGAGAGTACCTCTGATTTACGTCGCAGCTCAAGGATTCACAAGATTCTCTCTAGAGAGCCGACTACTGAAATTGGGTCACTTAAACGACCCGATGGAACATTTACGACCTCTAGTGAAGAAAAGTTAGAGCTTCTGATAGAAAACCACTTTCTTGGAAATCTGACTCTTGATAACAACAGAGCGCCCATCTATGAGGGCGCTAAACGCTCAAAAAAGAACGACTGGGATGTCGCAAGCAAGTTTATCACAGCACCGGCAGTTGAATGGGTTATCAAGTATTTTCAGCCCTTCAAATTTCCCGAAGAGGATGGTATATTTCAAGCTCTTCTCCAAAACGGACTGGAAATAATTTTACCTATTCTCACAAAATTGTATAGAGCTAGTCTGGCGTGGAACTATATACCACCTAGTTGGTTGGCAGCAAAGGTGGTATATATACCTAAAGTGGGCCGGAGAAACCCATACCCCAAATCGGTACGACCAATCCTGCTGAAAGGACTTGAGAGGATACTGGACGGACATATCAGGAGGGTAGCATTACATGCATCCCCACTGAATAACCACCAGTATGCTTATCAAACCGGCAAATCGACAGATTCAGCATTAAACACCCTCCTTGAGAAAATCTCCCAATCCCTTGACAACAAGGAGATTGCGATTGCTGTATTTTTTGATATTGAAGGAGCATTTGACAATGCACTACCTAAATCTATAGGATTTTTTCTGGCTAGAAAGGGTATAGAATCGATCATAACTGACTGGATCTATGCTATGCTAGTAAACAGAACTGCAACTACGACTCTTCAAGGCGAGGCTATCAGGTTCAGGGTCACCAGGGGCTGCCAGTAAGGTGGGGTACTATCTCCCCTTCTGTGGTCTCTCCTGGTGAATAGTCTGCTTGATGCCCTCGACAGAAGGAAAGTTGATCTGCAAGCTTATGCAGATGACCTTGTCATCCTGGCAAGGTCCACGTCGGGAAGGGTAGCTTGTAATATCTCCCAAAGCACTTTGAACGTTGTTCACAGTTGGTGCCTGAGGGGGCAGATGTCTGTCAACCCCAGTAAAACTGTTAATCCCCTTCACCAAGAGAAGGAAATTGGACGATCTAACGCCACTTTTCCTCAATGTGTGGTCATTCCATTTGGAACGGAGGTGAAATATCTTGGCATTGTCCTTGATGAAAGACATCTGGAACACTCACAGTTTCACACAAAGCCAGACTGTCTCTATGGGGTTTAGGTCCCAAACAAATCATTGTCAGACCAATGATCACGTATGGTGCAATTGCTTGGTGGCCGAAAGCTGTACAGAAAACGGCCCAAGCGAAGCTCTCTGGCTTACAGAGACAGGCTTGTCTGGCTATCAGTGGTGCCATCAGTACAACACCGTCAGCGGCCATGGAGATCCTTCTAGATCTACCTTCTCTCCACATTTTTCTGGAAAGAGAGGCTAGATGAACTGCATACAGACTTGTGCACATTGCCAATTGCACAAATCAATTCAATGCAGAGTGCAACAGACTGTTGGTTGACATTGGAAGTCACAGCATTCTGGAAATGACCTCTGACTTCATGCCTCCAACTGTCAACTACGAACTGCCTTATAAAATACTAATTCCGAGTAGAGAGGACTGGATCCTGCGGAAGAAGGAAATATTAAGAGCAGATAGTTGTTGGTTCACAGATGGATCAAAAACACCTTCCGGTTCTGGTGCAGGTGTTTTCAGTCGCAGACCCAGGACAGAGTTATCTACCTGCCTAGGAACTTATGCGACTGTATTTCAAGCGTAAATTTACGCTATTGAATTGTGTGCGGAGAGATTGGATAAATCCAACCTCACTCATAATAGAAATATTCTCGGACAGTCAAGCGGCGTTGGAAGCTCTTGGCTCCCACCGAGAAATGTCTAAATTGGTAGCAAACTGACAAAAAAGACTCTCCTCGATAGGAAGACTAAACAGAATGTCTCTGGTCTGAATTCCTGACCATACTGGCCTGGAAGGCAATGAAGCTGCTGACTCTCTTGCAAAGAAGAGTGCTGCAAGCGGCTTCATTGGACCAGAACTTCTGGCAGAATCTTCCAGGATTGGCTCACTCCAAGGCGTTTATTCATCCTTCGAAGCTTGATTCCAAACAGTTGTTAGACTACAGTAGGGATAAACTACGATGTTTAACAGGCTTTCTTGCAGGTCACTGTCATTTGAATCATCACATGAAGAGACTTGGACTGTCGGAAGACAGTGTGTGTCGCCTCTGTCTGGAAAATGATGAAACTGCAGAGCATATACTTCGTGGCTGCCCCGCTGGGGACCGAATGAGGTTCTTTGAGTTCGGTACTCTCACCATCTGATCTGAAAGACCACTCACCATACAAACTAATCGGCTTCGTCAAGAAGCTGGGTTTATTTGGCCTCAAAAGGTTAAATGTTTGGACAGGGACTATAGGGGATCTCCCTTTTTTTATTGGGGGCAACTTGAATGGCGTTACTTATTTGGCACCACTTCAAAATGATGTCATTTCAAGTTTAGCAAATTTATATCCTGATCCAGGAAATCCCCAAGTTTCAGTGGATACGATATGGTTTCAGCAGGATGGAGCACCATCACATTACCAAGTTAATGTCCGGCACTACCTCGATACAACATTTTCCAGTCGGTGGATAGGGAGGCGAGAATCGAGATAACATTTTTGAATAGAGAATGAAGAGACCTTTCAAACAATATATCACAAACCTATACTTCCCATTAAAAAAAGTGGGGGTTGTACCTTTAATTCAAAAGAGGTTGAAGGTAGGGGTGGTATTTTTACGTTGAAGAATGTCAAATTTCAATTTACATTCTATGTGTTTCGGGATTTTTTTAAATATGTACAGTAACCGAAATAATGAATTTATTTCTTTTGGCTTTTACACACTGTATGGTCAATTATGTTTGCAAATCAGTGAGACTTGTGCCATTTTTTGAATAGTTCAACTATTTTTATTGATTTTTTTCTTGGTGAACATTTTAGGATTTTAGAGAAGTGATCTGTGTTTTTGAAGTTCGGGCAAATAATTCTTGCGTTCGTTGTTTACCGAAATATTTATCTTGGTGTTGAGTGAATATATTCTCATGAAATTTGAAACTTGTTTGAATTTCTGAAATTTGTTTTCCGATATTTCACGTTGATTTGTATCATTATTTTTATACTTGCTTATGATTTCTGAATTCGGTCTCATTATACCAGTATTTCCTTTTTCGTTGACAATTACTTAATTGAGTGTTGGTGGGTTGAATTAGGGTAATGCAGATTTATCCAAAGTGAAAGTGAAACCTGTTTTTTGAAGGTTTTTCAGTCGTATAAAATGGCTAAAATAGTGGGGACAATTTTCCTTATTTTCAACATATTAATTTAGGACTTCGTTCATATGTTGGTTTTTCCCTATCCTAATAAATAATTATTCTACTTGCGAAATTTCATTCCTGAGATCTTATCCTCGATAATCAACGCCAAATGGTCGACCTACAATAATCCAGGACGGGGATTTGAAGATCCTGGTGGATATTAATTCAATGCAAACAGTGCTTGAGATGGCCGAAGAATTGGGCGTATTGGAAAAGTCAAAAAGCCCCACGATTTGAACGATCGAAAGAACGTCTGAATAAACTATTGCATAGCAAAACACGTGTTGCGGGTTTGTAAAGTGGAAAATCTCGCGATGCAATGTTACTTGGATAAACTGAAGATTTTCATTTGATTGTTACTTTTGATTTTTCGCAAATATTGAATTAGATAATTATATTCAGTCAGCAACAACATGAGAGCCTATCGTGAAATCATATTAGAAATGTCATTCATTCATGAAATACCGAATTGGCGAGTCACGTGTACCAGCGGAAACCGAAATATTCCGGGCAATGCCCAACCGCGCCGAAGGATTCGTATCTGAATCACGGTTGACCGCACAAACCGCGAATAAGTGTGCCTCTGACATTCGCAAATGAAAACCTAATTCGTATTCGATAAGTGCGCAAAACTCCGCTTCGACATCAAGGCGAAACAAGGCGAGAATGAGTCAATTCGATTTATAAAGTTTCGCAATGGACTTAAATAATAATTTTGTTTATTTGGCAAGTTGAACAGAAATAGCCGGCGAAGTAGGTCGCTCCTTTAATAACTTCCAGCAATGGATGGTATTGAAAGTTCGTTGTAATGTCTTGTTATATGACCGGAGTTTTTCCTGTTCTATCGACCTTTTCCAGAACGGCATAAGACTTTTGCGAGTTATATACGACTTTTATTACGTTTTCAGATCCTTGATGAAAAAATAAGGCATCTTTCAGGTTGTTTCAGAAGTTTTCCGTTTCAATGGCATGTGTTTTTGTAGCTTCATATCTCATTAAATAGTTATTGTACTGTGTCGTGATATATAATGGTCGAAAGAGAATTTTGAATGTTGTTCATTTCTTGTTCCAAATTTGAATTTTTTGCTTCTTTTCGGCAAATTTTTCTTAACGAATTGAACCAGAGCGCTGCCGAAACAGTCAGAAAAATTTACCAGGCATTTGGCAGTAACAATGTTGATCAATACACTATTTCACGTTGGTTTGCAAAATTGCCTTCCAGAGATTTTAGCCCAGAAGATGAGCCCCGAACTTGTTGGTCTACAGTAATCCAGGTCGAATATTCGATGACTCCGATGGAGATTGACACAAACGGTGCGTGGGATGGTGAAAGAACTGGGCGTCAGCTCCCATGCGGTTTTTGGTGGTTTGAAACGCAATAAAAAGGCCAAGAAGCTTGAAAAGTTGGTATCTCACGATTTAAACCATATAAAAAATTGTCACGTTTCGAGGTCTGTTCTTCTCTGCTTTTGCGCAACCAAAACGACCTTTTTTTGAATCGAATCGTCACATGTGACAATAATAATACTTTATTTTCTTAAAGACATGCTGATACATGTGTAGAATTTGTTACAAAAATGAAACTAAAAACTAAGACTAAAACTCTTCCAAGAAATAAAATCCACCATTCAACAGGTACTTCTTAAGACATTGTTTGAATGCTTTCAGTGTTATACATGATTTAATTTCGGGGGGAAGTTTATTGTACAACCTTTGCCAGTTACAGTGGGTGATCTATATAAAAGATTAGTTCTTGAAAATGGCACATGTAAATCAATCCGCTGTCTTATATTAACATTGTGAATTTGTATATCGGTTTTAAAAGAGTTTAAATTACAAAATACAAAAACACACACTTCAAATATGTACAAACACGGCAAGGTTAAGATTTGATAGGTTTTAAAAAAATGTCTATGACTAGATGTACGAGAGACACCAGCGATTTTTTCTGCGATATGAACACATCATTAAAACAAGTCGATGACCCCCAAAAACATATTCCGTATCTTAATCAGGATTCGACCTGTGCATAATATAACATTATCAGTTTCTACGTTAAAACTGATCTCATGTTTCTAAATAGATAGCTTACAGAGTTAAGTTTAGAAATTACTGATAAATGTAAAGGTCCAAAAACTTTACACACGATACATTTTCCGAAACTTCATTATTAATATGCAGAACCAGTCATAGAGATTAGAAAAAACTTACATCTTTTTTCTAGAGAATAATTAGATTGTTTGGAAATAAGTGTGGACGTATCGTCCGCATACATTGTGAGATGTATGGATGGGTTCACTTTAACGATATCACTTACATATATTTGAAACGATATTGGGCCCATTACTGACCCCTGAGGAACACCTACACTGATGTCAAGATGATCCAAATTACAAGTGGTCACCGTTTTCTCAGTTACTCCTGAGAGACTAACGTACTGGCGACGTGCGTGCAGATACGATTTTATCCAATCTAGAGCAAATCCTTCAACACCAACCATACCATAGGGTGGTATGGTTGACGCAGTCGAAAGCGGATCCTCTATAAAGTCGTTCTGAACAGTAGTTGGGCACCAATGAGCAAACCAGGCACTTCTCAAAGGCAAAAACTCACCAAAACAAGACTATGGTTACTGTATGGTCATCAGCGTCTGGTAACATTCATTATTAGTTTCTGCATTCGGGCCAAACCATCACAGCAGGGTCCTATTGTGAGGTGATAGATGAAATGTACCAGTAATCGCGTCAGCAGCAGCTAGCACTGGCCAACAGAAGAGGTCTGATGCTGCTCCACGACAACTCTGTTCTGCATATTTCATTTAAACAAATTGAGCGTCGAAGTTCTGCCTCGCTCACCATACTCCACAGACCTCTGGCCAACCGACTACCATCTTTTCAAGCACTTCGATAACTCTCTTAACAATAGAACCTTCGCCAATCAGAATCAGGCCTTCGTCGACTTCATCGAATCCCGAGTACCCATATTTATGCTGGCGCAATTAATCGAGTTGTGCTACGTTGCAAAAGTTCACTGATTCAAATGACACTTATTTTGATTGAATTGAACAAGCTTCTTCATGAAATACTCATAGAAACGGACAAAACTTATGAATCAAACTAATAGTTCAAAGAGTTGTTTGATTCTTACCGGGGACAAATTCATAACGCTCGAGGGGACAAAATTACAGGTTGTTTACTTTCACAGACAACCAACCATCGCAGACTTGCCATTCTCATTCATATACAACATAAGTCATATGGTAAAACTGAATCAAGTCCTGTTAGTCGTAGTTGAAAAATCAGTATGGTCTCCTGATCTTCACTTTTGCGAAACTATTTTATTTTACATTTCCATCAGTTCCTCACACAGTCCTCAAAAATCTATAGTGTAACAACTAAAAGAAAACATTGAACATGAACATATTAACATTACTGGAGTTTTATCCCAACACCAAACCGTTATCTTCAACACCTCGATACGTGTTTCGATCACCAAGTGATCATCTTCAAGAGGAAGATTAAACATATGAACATATATTTTACATTCCTGTACTAGGAATCACACGTTGAAAGGTAAGACCTCGTAACCATAGGGTGGTATGGTTGACGCAGTCGAAAGCGGATCCTCTATAAAGTCGTTCTGAACAGTAGTTGGGCACCAATGAGCAAACCAGGCACTTCCCAAAGGCAAAAACTCACCAAAACAAGACTATGGTTACTGTATGGTCATCAGCGGCTGGTATGATTCACTATTAGTTTCTGCAATCGGGCCAAACCATCACAGCAGGGTCGTATTGTGATGTGATCGATGAAATGTACCAGTAATCGCGTCAGCAGCAGCTAGCACTGGCCAACAGAAGAGCTCTGATGCTGCTCCACGACAACTCTGTTCTGCACATTTCATTTAAACGAATTAGGCATCGAAGTTCTGACCTCTGGCCAACCGACTACCATCTTTTCAAGCACTTCGATAACTCTTTCAACAATAGAACCTTCGCCAATCAGAATCAGGCCTTCGTCGACTTCATCGAATCCCGAGTAGCAATACTTATGTTGGCGCAATTAATCAAGTTGTGCTACGTCGGCAAATGTTCACTGATTCAAATGGCACTTATTTTGATTGAATTGAACAAGCTTCTTCATGAAGTACTCATAGAAACGGACAAAACTTATGAATCAAACTAATAGTTCAAAGAGTTGTTTGATTCTTACCGGGGACAAATTCAGAACGCTCGAGGGGACAAAATTACAGGTTGTTTACTTTCACAGGCAACCAACCATTGCAGACTTGCCATTCTCATTCATATACAACGTAAGTCATATGGTAAAACTGAAACAAGTCCTGTTAGTCGTAGTTGAAAAATCAGAGTGGTCTCTTGATCTTCACTTTTGCGAAACTATTTTATTTTATGGCTTGCAAATGTGGAATTGGTATTCACATTCAAAAAACTATTTCCATGCTCTTTATTCATGTTGGAAAAGTTTCTCCTCGTTTGGCCAATCTGAAATTTCTGGCAGGAACCAAATATTGGTATCAATATTCTTAAACTCCTAGTGGTCGTGTCCAAATCCTTTTTTTTTTTTTTTTCTTCAACGAGCGATATTATTGATGGTTAACTAGTCTAATAACTCTTTCTTGACGTGTAAGACGGTTTGTGTAAGAACATGTTGGTTAACAATTCTAGTTATTTTCAATTTAATGAAAAGTTTCGTTCATGCAAGAGCTGAAAATCCGTAGAGTTCTTTGCTAGCTGAAATATTTATGGATAACTTTGGGAATGAAATTCATAATAATTTGTTGATTAACAAACAGTTCCTCATAGATGATACGTAGATGATATCTCAGCCTGCTTTATTCTTATTCGGACACTATCATACATAATTCCTCCACACATCCCTATCAGCATAAAGCATCAGCACTCGATACTATCTAATTTTCAGAGGGAAATAAGTTTTATCAAACAGATTGCTGTAATGAAGAAAAGAGAATTGAAACTTTCTACGTTTTTATCACTTTTATTTGTAACTTACGTTACTGCAGTTTCGTCCTATAAGGACATTTTGAAACTTATACAATAAACTACCAACCGATCGGCCGATTTCAAATTTTTTTTCAGTTTCCTCATTCTTGCTACCTTGAAACTGCTTTTATTTGGAATGAAAAATATTTTGAATTTATTGCTCATCAGGAGGGTACTCAAATACACCTTGGGTATCAGCAACAAAATATGTGAAACCGATCGGCCGATTTAAATTTTTTTTTTCCTTTCCTCTATCTTGCTATCTTGATACTGTTTTTTCTGAGAATAGAAAGCGTTTCAAATTTGTTGCTCATCAAGAGGGTATTCAAATACACTCCCAGAATCAGCAACAAAATAGTTGGCCTTGATCGGCTGATTTTTAATTTTTTTTTAAATTCTCCCTGTTCTTGCTATCTTGAAACTGGTATTTTCTGGAATACGGAGTATTATGAATTTGTTGCTCACCAAAAAGGGACTCAAATACACCTTGAGTATCAGCAACAAAATAGTTGAAACCGATCGGCCGATTTTTAACAAATTTGAAACTCTTTTTATTCTAAGGAAAACCAGTTTCAAGATAGCAAGAACGAGGAAAAAGAAAAAAAAATCAGAAATCGGCCAATCGGTTTCAACAATTTTGTTGCTGATACTCAAGGTGTATTTGAGTCCCTTTCTGGTGAGCAACAAATTTGAAACACTTTTTATAACTAAATATTCTGTAAAGATCAAAGGGAAAGTATATAATTCATTGAGTTACCTTGCTACCTTGATATCACGAAAGCATTAGTTGCTATTTCCAGGGATCGGCACGAGCAACAAAATCGTTGTTGTGGCAACTAATTAGCTACAAACTGATGGTTTCTTTTTTGCAAATTTGCTGGATTCGCCTTGCTAGCCTGATAGGGCTTTCAATTTGTTTGAAATGCTTGGTATATTTAAATGCCTTTTGTTGAAGTTAGAACGAAAAAGTGAAGTTTCTGTTTCACATTGTTTGTTTTTATCTGATAATCTTTGAATGGTCTTGGCAATTTTAATTTTGTTTGTAAATTAGTAGACTTTCAGCTAGTGTGTCTCTTCGAATTTGGTATCAGGTATGATATTCTCAAAAGCAACATGCCTTTCTTGTCGTTTATCAGATCAATTGACATTTTTGTTAGTTCTTTCCGCCTACACGCACCTTATAATCTAAGAATTGTTGAAACCTGAAAATGACGGTTGCCGAAAAAAACTTCCAATATCTTGCGACAATTATATCAAAGTAGAGACATAATACCATCCAGAATAGAAATGAAACTTCATGGCTCATATATTATGAAAAAAATATCATATTGTGATTGAAGTTATGGCCATGTATTGATACATGTATAGTATGTTTGTATTGATAACTGACCCATGGCGTTTTTGAAAATACAGAATATCTGCAAACGCCTGTCAGTCATACGGGGTTCTTGAATTCATCTACATTTCAGTAAAATTCAGAGAATCTGACTGGTTAGACTGTGCCAACTCATAAAATGTTGCTGAAAAAGTCACCAGATTATCTACTGAGATACTAAGAGTAAGTATCATACTCGTGTCCGGAATACTTTTAGTTTATCTAGACACTTCTCTTCATTATTCACTTGTAGTTTTATGGAATGAATTTTTTAAAAACACTTTTTCTTCACCAGAACAAAAATGCTGATTGTCCCTGATGATGCCAACTTGGTTAGCGAGACGCGCGTCGGGAGACAGCATTTTTCTTCTTCTAGACTAAAATTAAGTACTTAATTCTCGAGTGCATTTTTTTGTCTTCCTGAAACGACATAATTTGTTACAATTATTCATTAATTTTTCTGTTAGTTCGTTCAATTAGCCAATCCGGATTTTGAAAGGGCAATAAAAATGTTCGCAGCTACATATATACGCACACAATCGGTGACATAAATCACACCTGAAAAAATTCAATGAAAGTAAAATTGCATTATAGTGGGCTTGGCAAACGCGAGTACCCGTTCAATTGGGTCACAAAAATGAAAATGACATACGATTTGGCAGAAAAACCACAGCGTGGCGCGATTCGACGCGTAATTCCAGATCGTTTCGTTTGATTAGGATTCCCGACCTAACAGTTGGATATCGGGGGAATCATGGCGAGATTATTTTTGGGAATCACGTGAGGAAGAGAGGAATTTTGTCAGATCGTATACTTTCTGGGAAATGCTGAGTACTTGATTCCTTTTATTCATGATCAAAACAACTCAGTTTTGAAGGGAGTATGTAAACTCCATTAAATGATCGCCCTGAAAATAACCAGAAAAATTGTGCAATGAAAATAGGTTGAAGGCATGAGTAAGTGAAGCCGGTGACATCTTCTCCTACGATGACACCATCTATCGGATTGACAGAAAACTCAGTCCATGAATAGATGGCGTCCTTGTCAGCGCGTGTTCCTACTCTGGATTTGCATTTAGGAGGAGTTCAGTCCAGCAATGCATTGATGGTTCAGCTTAGCACCACTGATGAGTACTGTGACAGGTCGAAACATCACTGACTGGTGTTAGATCACGAATGCTTTGTTTTTCTGCAATGTAGAAGTAACTTGCTTGGACTATATATTCAGATGTATGTAGTGACAGCTATTATAAACAATGACCTTAGATTACTAATCATTTTCGTGTTTTCTCATCACATGTCATTGGAATGCTCTCTTCTCTCAAAACGGGAGTTTATTGCCGAAAAACAGATGAATATTTAGAACGAAACCATTTGTGATGTTTCGAGTAGGTACTCATTGTTAACAATTCTATGGGTTAAGACAAGGGCCCAAGTGGTTGATCCTTTCTGACTATATTTATGACTCGACCATTGTCAGTGAGTAAGTTACTTCGAACACATTTCTTAGCCGAGGCATTCATGCTGTTATGAGATTTCGGCCGGGAAGTAATCCTAATTCTGATTCTCCTCGCCACGAGTTTACACTGTTATTTTTCTATGGGCCATTTTGTTGATGTTATTAATGAATTTTATTATTTGTAAACGCTGTGCCGGCTGATTAATAATTCACCTATCACCAGTCCCGATGGATGTGTGTTTTATACAGTTACAGTTCGTTGAGACAGTCTAACAAAGTTATTAATTGAAATACCAAAATAACCTCAAGGAAATGAATGTGTAATTAGTCCATTCAAATAATAAGTGATATCTTCCTAGTTTCCAGCAAAACAAAAAAATAGGACTCAAGCAGTGGTATTCTTTGAAAATCTAAAATTCATGAATGAAAAATAATGCTAGAGTTGAACCTTGGCTAGTAACAAAATATCTAGGGAGTGAAAAAACTGGGGAATCCATGAGAAAGACGAATAAACAAATACATATATATCTACCGATATTGCAGTCAGAGTTAGAGTACCTCAAGGATCAGTCATATAGTTACTCTAGTTATTCAAAATATAATTGCTTTTCCCAACTTCTTTTTTTTTCAATACATCCAGAACTTGTTTTATAACTCTTTAAACCAGGCAGATTGAAAAATTGAATTTATTTTTCTTACGATATTATTATAAAAAAAAAAATAAGGGCCCCTTTTTCAGGTATAGGATTAGATCAGCACTTTTCTTTCAATACATATGTAGAATGTTAGTAAATTCATTCGGTGTCAAATAATATCAATTAAGATTCCTTTAATCATTTCTTGATACATACATAAACTGTTTTTTCTCTACTTTGGGGGATGACAATACAAAATTACATTTTGGAACAGAATGTGGGGTAGCTGTTCTGTGGCCCAGAAAAAATAATGCGATGCTTAGGGAATGTTTCAGTTATTTAAACAATTGAGGATACTTCCTTTCTAAGAACTTCATATTCTTGAACACATTCTCCAAATTCATGAAAATAGTAAGAAATTGATTGAAAATGATTCATTTTCTGGCAGAACAATTCCAGAAAATATGATTTTTATTTACCAAATATTCATCCAACCTTTCTTAATGTTCAGATGTCTTGAAGCTGACTATTTTGAAGATATAAACAAAAATCACTTGCCCTCTGTCCTTACGTGTTTCACTATACAATTGCTTCTTCAAGCATGTTCATATTTACGACTGAGGAAGAAATTATATAGTGAAACACGTGTTGCTTGTTCAGTGAAAATCTCACAATAAACATTATTGTGTAATGTATTATGTAATGTGTAATGTATTATTGTATTATTCATATTTTATCAGTTTCAAGGGACGTGCCCACTAGCTTCGTAAGATCGATTGATTAATGCATCAAAAACACTTCGAGCATCAAAGAACGTTATTCATTTTCAGTATTGATTTCGTTTACATTTATCATCAGATCATGTTATCACTCTTCATACAGAAAATAAAGGGCAAACTTGATGCTCACAGTAGATTTTGTTCTTTTGTTGCTTCTCATATATTATTTTCGTTTTTCTAACAATCATAAAAAGTCCACATATGGCACACCAAAACCCGACCGATAATTCTCCATCAACATTTCCTTTCAAACAGCAGACAGTAAACATGTCTTTTCGGAAATATAAAAATGTCTCAAAAAAGTCGAAACCTAAATAGCGCCCTTGTTCGGTTCGTGACTTTTGCATCGAAGGGCAATCGAAAGGGATGTTTGTGTGTGTAAAAGGGAGGAAAACAGTCGACAGTCGGCGTTTCGCAAAAGGGCCACATGCCGGGTGTTATGCGCGGTAAGTGCCATTTATGGGGTGCTAATGATTTTTTGTAATTCTTCGGGGATGAGAGGGCTTTTTTGTTTCAGTAGCGATTATGCTGAGTTTACGAAAATATTGCGAAGTGTCAACGATTCACTTTGCTTTGAAGTATGAGAACACGTGAATGTATCGGCTATTTTGAGGGTCATGTGTACAGGATACTGTCCGTTATGTTACAATGACGGAACCCTCTCAGAAGAAATAGACAGTGCTCATGTTTTTTATAACCGTTTTACGTTACGCGTTACACAAAAAAAATCGAAATAACCATGATCAACAAAATATATTGAAATAGTTCAGAATCATTCAATTCAGATATGCAGGATGTACAATACGATAATGAGAGGTATACCACAATGACTAGCTGCTCCCTGGTATGCTGACTGGAGTTTATTTCTGTAGTGCATCTAAACTAGCTTCGAAAATAAAATATTCATTGTATCCATAATTGAGAAATAAAAAACGTAAAGATTGTTTGTTTCAAATATGATGACTCGTCAACATGTACTGGTGAATCAACAAAGGTTTTTCTCTAAAAATCTCGCCTACCGACAGTGACGCAAAAATCACAATTTCGGAATTCGTGTTAGGTTTGTTTCTGCTTGCAACAAATACAAATCGAAAATATAAAAAACTTGGCAAAATTGTCAACAAAAGAAAAGCAGTTGCTAGGAATTGAGTGGCATAGAAAAACTAATTGACAAAAATAGGAAACACTCTAAATGCCAAAGTGATTGTGTTTGCAAAAACCAAACAGGATATGAGTTTATGAAACAGGACCAACGAATCAAGATGCATTTTGTGCTGGAATAAGACAAACGTATCAAGGATTCAGTATATCAAACGAGAAGCTAAAGTAGGAATAGACGAAGATCTCGTTTAGAAATACCATTTGAAAAGTCATTATTTGTTTCCAAAGTAACTTTCAGATACAAATTGAAAAAACAAGCTTTCAAAACATATACTTTTATATGAACACTGAATTATACAAAAAATTATTCGGTTTGTATTCAAAACATTCCTTATGGAATTGAATCAGATATCATTCACAGGATTGCTGCAGAGTATAGTAAATGATAGAGGTAAAATTTTACTCACATGGAACACTGTCATCCTCACTGGTAGACATTTGATGTTTCGGAATAAGTCACTTGCCTTATTGGCTCTTAAGTAGGTACCAAATCTAGATAACATACTAAGAAAAAACACTCAATTCATTTATAAAATTACGACTTCATGTCACGAATGAGTTAATCTACTCATTTCATCGATGAAATTACGTAATGACATTCATTCGCGTATTCCATTAAATCCCAGCTTAAATTGAAAGGGGTAGGAGATATTAATTTCTGCAAAAAGAAAGGTTTTCGCTTTCTACTTCTTCATCTTCATACAAAAAAATTTGGAAGGAAAAATCAATTAAAAAAATTTACTCCATACAACTTTTATTTTTTGTTTCCTTCCTTCCTTTCTTTGGAAGATACCTACATTTGGCTTCCTATTCCTTTGTTTTCATATCTGGGAAATTTCGATGGAAAGAAGAAAAAGTTTTCAATTGTTTTCTACCTCAAATGGAATTCAATGTTTTTCAACTGTAGATCTTTTAAATATATGCTGAAATCAACTCACATTCAAAAATGTAGGCTTGATGTGTAAAAGCCACAAATATCCGACGTCGAGAAAATACCACTGGTTTTCGTGACATCGATCGTCCGATAGTTGCGGCCTAACATTTTCCTTCCGTTTTATCACGAAGTGATGCGTTGTTTTATTACATGAATAATCCACCCACAATATATTAGAAGATGCAAATTAAATTGATAACAATTCACCGCAAATTTCCTCGCGCGTACTCTCCACTTGAAATCATCAGTTGTATTAACACAAAAGAAAATTTCTGGCTGACCCCAATCAACCGTTTCCCTTGGCACTCGGGTTTTTTCTTGGTTATATCAACATGACAATGTATTAAAACATTTTTTCAATGTTTCGTGCTTTCTGGCATGTATTCCAATAAAGGTGTAGTAGGTGTTAGTCAGGTGTTTTCCATGTATGATACCAGCGCTGTTTTTTTATTTCATGGTGCAAAAATCACTTTATTTATGTTAATTTCTATTTACCACACCACACATGCTAGATACAATCCCTAGAATACACAAATGGATTGTTACAAAAGAATCTTTCATGGAACTTAAATGGATAATAACTTTTAGTTCATTTCTGATTCAAAGAATGAAATTGAAAAGTTTGCACATGTACTTTTTAAACAGTAGTGATTTACGTAACAAGTCTGGTGAATTCTGGTTTTTTGGACGAGTAGACAAAAACACTGTTTGCGCACGTGTTGCCTAAACTATTTTTTCGACAACCGTGTAGAATGGAGAATCAATGAGAAACATTTCTTCATTATATTTCTTTGTAAAACAAAATTTTGAACATTTCAATTCTTATTTGTATTGAATATTCAAATTCAAACACAAGATAGGTACTAACAGGAACATTCTAATTCTCATATACAGGGTGTTTTCCAACTACGATACGAAACTTCAGAGGGTGATTAGTTAGGTCGTTTCAAGAAAAAAAGTTTCTATGAACATATATCCGGAGTTGCTTCATTTCTGAGATACAGAAGTTAATAAAACGTTTTTTTTTTTTAGTTGAAGCAACTGAAAAAACTTTTTCGTCACTTGTGTTTTCATATCATGCTTCGTTTTCAAGAAAAAAAATCACTTCTAAAAACTATCTATAGACAACATAAAATAAAAACCAAAAGTAAAAATAAACAATTTCGAACTAGAAGTAAATGCGTAAAATGTCCACCTTCTGATAAAATACACGACTGCAATCGATTTGTCATTGATTCTCTGACGCGTTTAAAAATACCTGGAGTACTCCTTATGACATTGCAATTGTCAATTATTCGATTCTTCAAGTTATTCACATCTAGTACAGGAGTTTTATAAACAAGAGCCTTCAGATGACATCAAACATAGAATTCTAGAGGATTCATATCAGGACTGCGAGCTGGCCATTTTTGAGGTCTTACACGTCCAATCCAGTAGTTATGGTAGGTGATGTCGAGATGCTGACAAACAAGAACAGTAAAAGAAGCGTTGTTACAGTTTCTGGTCTTCCACCACCTGCATTTTCATTAAAACTTCCAGTTTCACATATTCTTGAATGCAGCGTTTTAAATGTTTTCGCACCTGCTATTACCCTATTAAGATATCTGTCCTGGTAAATTATCCATGCTTCTTCCGCATTTCCATTTGCTAATCCATTGATAAAGTGAATGTCAGCGTAATATTATTCATGATGGAATCATTGCTGATTGACAACTTTGACTTTCACTAATATGACAACACTGTCAGCTGGTCTCCAAGGCAGGTGTTCATGTAAAGCGGCTTCAATTTTTTTTGTCGAAAACGAAGCTAGATATGAAGAAAATATAAGCAACGAAAGAGTTGTATTTTTAGTTGATTATTCTATAAAAATAGAAAACTACAACAACTTGTCAGTGGCGTCTTTTTTTCAATATTGTTGGTTGTGGTGTCCATTGACACTCCACTGGACCTAATAATTTCAATTTGGTTAGGGCCAAATAAGCGCCTTATTACTTCAAGTAAATGTAGCAAATTTCAACCAATTTGGTGTAGGAATATTTATGATATTTTATAAATACCGTCTTTTTTAATCTCAGAAACAAAGAAACTCCGGACATATGTTCAAAAGAATTTTTCACCCTCTGAAGTTTCGTACCGTAGTTAGGAAGGGTGTTTCCTAACTACGGTACGGTATACTAATATTTATATGAAAATTTGAGTAATTGCCAATATTGAAGGGGTTCAGTTTGTTTGAAATACTGTATATGTAATTGCCTTTTGTTGAAGTCAAAACGAGTTTCTGTTTCACAATGATAGTTTTTATCTGATAATTTTTAAATGATCTTGGCGATTTGAATTTTGTTTGGAAGTGAATTGTCTATACTTCAGTGACATTGGTAGACTTCCAGACACTGTGTCTCTTCAAATTTGAGATGTTTCCACCAATATCAGTAAATAACGTCGATGAATTTCGACGAATTTTTAGGATTGGGTGAATTAAAAAATTCGTAACCTGAGATTCCCAATACTGTAGATACCAACACTTTCCTTTTTTGTAATTCTCGAATATTCGGTTATGTGGAGTATGGGGTGGCTGTAAAAATAAATATCGCCTTTACAACAGCAAGTTCTCTTCCCTAATTACAACAAAAGTTCTTACGTTATGTGTTTTGGAATCACAACCAACTTTTTTTTTTTTTGTTGTTTATTAGATCAATTGACATTTTTGTAAGTCCTCCCGTCTACATGCTGCGGTTAACCCTATGAAAATGTTAAAATTACCTTTAGCATTAGATGTTTAATTATTTGCTTCCCTTATGAATTTGTTGATCTTCTCGCTGTTGAAAACTTTGTATTTTTTTCTTTATAACCAACGTTCTCCCTTTAAATAAATGCGACAACCTTTGGGAAAGTGTCTATATTTACATTTCTCTTCACTAAAATGGTACTTTTCAACATAGAGTGCATGCTCTTCAAGATAGAGAATTTAACAGTTTGAGTTTATTACGTCAAATAAGCCAAAATTACATTCTCTGCAATAATTTAGCATTTCTTCATATCCATCCATTTCGAGAACAAATCAGGCAATTATTCTACTGTAGCAGCAGCTGCTGCATTGGAAATTTTGTACTCACATTTTCAAACTATTTCCATAGTTCATTGCGATAATTGTGAACTTCAACTTGTGAATTTCAAAAATCGAAATGTCATCTAATTTCATGTCAAATAGATGTCAGTCGTTTTTTCGCTGATATGGTTATGATCAACTAGACAACGATGTGAATTATCCGGAACTAGTCCGGGAAGTACGGATTCCCCAGACTAGGTCGGAACAATGTTACTTTTTCAAAGAAAAAATATTGAAGCGTCCCGGTCGGTAGCCGACAAATAAAATTTGTATGCTTAGTTTTTTTTTAAATAACTAACGTGTTGGAAAGTAATCCCTTTCCGTTCTCAAAACCTAAAAATTCTCCTAATAAGAGAGAAAATTAACACAAACATTTTAAGAAAATGTGTAGATAGTCCATAGATATTTTTTGAGTACAGACGTAAAAATGAATTTATGTGGTTAATTATTTTTTTCGCTCTACGAATATGAAATCTGTTTAAAAAAATGTTCAAAATCTGATTTTCCGTTTGTTTGAAGGTGATTGACAATGTTTCATGATGAATTTCTCTAGTTCGGGCTTCCATTGTCTACTATATAAAATGATTTGAAATCCCTGAAACAACTAAAAAAGAAAAATTGAAAATGAATAGCTGAAAATAACAATTATATTAACCAAAATAAACCTGAAATGAAATAATAGTGAAATAAAATAAAACAAAGAATAGAACAATTGAATAAATAAAAATAAATAAAGGAATTTATTCAATTGTCCTATTTTTACTTGTATTTGATTTCACTATTATTTCATTTCAGGTTTATTTTGGTTAATATAATTATTATTTTCAGCTACTCATTTTTAATTCTTCTTTTTTAGTTGTTTCAGGGATTTCAAATCATTTTATATAGTAGACAATGGAAGTCCGAACTAGTAAAATCTGTTTTTCCGTTAATTAGCTGTCGCACCACTACGAACGACAACCCTCAGAAGTCGAAACTTATACGAGCTAAGGATTAACGAGGTCTTATCTTTTAACGTGTGATTCCTAACACGGGTTGGACGATAGTAAGTGAAAATCGATCGTTCAGACTAGGGCTTGAACCACAGACCAACACGGCAGTCAACTCGAGTTAGTGAACAAAGCACCCACGTCGAACCACCTGGCTACCGACCACCGGAATTATAATTCATAAAAAACGCTTCAAAAATGAGAAAATATTGAATTTAATTTTCTTTTTAAAAATCATTTTTGTCCAATTTGAATACCCTCGATTCGTATCTTATTTTCATATATTCTCAACACTGAAAAAGTTTCATTGACTGGTCAATAATTTGAATTCAAAACTGATGGAGTATCGAATGAAGAGGTGTCGGTTTCGAAAATATTATTTCACTAATTGCTTGATTTTGTTTCAGGTAAGACACTCAACTGTACCGAATTCATTTCTTGGTAGCTGAATTCTGGTAAGTACTTTAAAGTTGCATCTATATATCATTATCACTATCCCAAATAAAAATAATGAGTTGGTAATTCAATGAAAAAGCGAGTTTTGCAGAAGAAATCAAATTTTTTGAATCTGAAAAAGCTCGAACCAATGTTTTTGAACAGAACATTTCAAATTACTTGTTTGGACGATATTTAAAAAATATATTAATAATTATATCAATATTTTCAAAACTGATGTTTTCCTGTTTTTTATTAATTTAACTGCTATCCCATTTTTTCTATACTATATTATTCATCACTCCTACTTATATAATATTCAGGTGCCTTCTCTATTATCCTATCAATTAGCAAAAATATGATTTCGTTACTTTTTTGAAGCAATATTTTATCTATTCTATTCTTCGAAACGCTTATCTAATTGGTCATTTGAAATAATTTCCGTTTCTTCATCAGTTGAAACCATTAGCTTTCAATAATAAATCATCATACATTTATCAACAGAAATAAACTCCTTGGATTCTACACATAGCCGGGAATTTGAACTGACATATCGAGAAAACTGCCAATAAATTAAAAACTTAGTTGACCCCAATTATCTTCAACAACTTTCTGCATAGAAGAACTGAAAACAAAAATATAATTGGCCAATTTCTCGCAGATGCTTGTACCGTTCCAGCTTGACGGTTTTCAGCAAAGTTTTGACACTTTGAGGAATTCGGTATGCCATAGTGACATTTTGATTTAGGTACTTCATCAAAACTAACCCAGCCTACGGCTAACAGGTTCACACGGAGGCGCTAAAGATGGACTGAAACAGAAATCTCAAACCGGAGTAGTTCGTGACACGCCAGGTCGGTACGGCAAGTAATAATGAACATAATATAACAAACTTATTCAAAAGAAGTAATGACATAATGATGTCATGAATTTCTTGAGTGAATACAAAATAACGATTTGATGTCCCTGTTTCACCGTTATATGTGAGTGTTTTGTAGGTGTTGGTGTTATTTTTAATGTGGAGGTATAAGTGGCGTGGATAAGAACCTGTCTCTGTATGATACTAACATTAATGAACTAATTGAAATCATGATGGATATTAAAAAGAAAAATACTGCAGGCTACGATGACATTTCGATCAAAATAATACAAAACCTTCCTACTAGTGCCCTAAATATACTGGTTCCAGTGATAAATTTATCCTTTCAAACAGGCATATTCCCCTTTCTTCTATGAAATCTCTGTGGTTATTCCTCTGCATGAGGGCGGAGATTCTGATGATCCTTGTAATCTCTGCGCTATATCTCTCACACCAACCATCACAAAAATCATTGAAAAACTAGTTAAAAAACGACTACTTGGATCCATAAATAAGCATAACATCATCAGTGAAAATCAATTCGGCTTCCATAATAATAAAAATATGCACGATGCTATTTTCTTATTTCTGAATAAAGTTTATTCTGAGATAAATGTCGGTGAAAAGACTGCCGCAGTATTTTGTGACCTGTCAAAGGCATTTGACTGCGTTGATCACAAAATACTGCTGAGAAAGCTCCAATGTTATGGATGCAGAGGAGTAACTCACAAATGGTTTGATTCCTACTTAATGGGACGGACGCAAATGGTCAAAACAACTCAACTTTCAAAAAAAAGAGAAATTAATTCTGGAGTTCCACAAGGTTCTGTGTTAGGTCCCATTCTTTTCTTATTATATATTAATGACCTCACCAAGCTTAATATTTCTGGGAAGTTCACCTTATTTGCAGATAACACTACCATACTTTGGAGTAATAAAAACACTTGAGTTGTACCTAATAATCTCTGCCGACTTGAAAAAAGTCCAAGATTGGTGTGATTCAGACAGTTTATCTTTCAACTCAACTAAAATAAATTCAATATCATTTAGATGCTCAATCCACGAAGTTTTTCTTGAAGACAGATCACTGGAATCTAATCTAAAAATAACACTAAATTTCTAGGAGTGTTCATTGACCAGAATTTAAAATTTGTGAATCATGTTAAACAACTCACTAGGAAAGTCTCCTTTGGATGTTATGCGGTTAAAGTGATTTATAAAGAATTGGGGTTCACCACTGCATTTATGCAATCTGCAATCTATAAATGCATAGCACTGCGTGCTATGCATTTATAAATGCATAGCACGCATATCTATAAATGCATAGCACTGCGTGCTATGCATTTATAGATTCTTACTTACACTACGGAATATCGTTTTGGGGAACATGCAGTCCAACTTTATTCAAAAGTAATAAATAAGCATGTATTAAATTTTGCTGCATCCTCTTCTCACTATAACACCCGAAACAGCAGACACACTCTGAAACTCACTGTGCCAACTAAAAACATCCCCACAGACTTCATGTTTCACAACGGTGAAAAAATGTACAATCATTTGCCTATGGACATAAGATCTGCCAATATAAATGACTTGGAATTCAGGAAGTTAGTCATACAATTTCTATCAGATAGACTCTATTATACTTTGGATGAATATTTTAACGATAGCTTTCAACTGACTTACTCATATTTTTTTATCTTTAATAACACTAAATTTCTAGGAGTGTTCATTGACCAGAATTTAAAATTTGTGAATCATGTTAAACAACTCACTAGGAAAGTCTCCTCTGGATGTTATGCGGTTAAAGTGATTTATAAAGAATTGGGGTTCAGCACTGCAAAGATGGCGTACTATGCACTCATAGATTCTCACTTACGCTACGGAATACCGTTTTGGGGAACATGCAGTCCTACTTTATTCAAAAGTCTTCTAATTTCACAGAAAAGGGCAATGAGGTATATAGGAAACCTTAAACCAAGAGACTCCTGCAGAACCTTCTTCAAAAAACATAATATTTTAATGGTAACTGCATTATTTACACTGGATTCTGTGTGTTTAATAAATAAGCATATATTAAATTTTGCTGCATCCTCTTCCCACTATAACACCCGAAACAGCAGACACACTCTGAAACTCACTGTGCCAACTAAAACATCACCAGAGACTCCAAATTTAACAACGGTGAAAAAATGTACAATCATTCGGCTATGGACATAAGATCTGCCAAAATAAATGACTTCCAATTCAGGAAGTTCGTCAAACAATTTCTATCTGATAGACTCTATTATACTTTGGATGAATATTTCAACGATAGCTTTCAACTGACTTACTCATATACTTTTTATCTTTATTCATTAAGGAGCTCTTAAGTTGTTACTTTTTATATCTACTCTTTTATAAAATTGACTTTTACTCTTTTATATATACATATCTTTTATATCCTCCATTTCAACATAGTTTGTACCCATGCACCATTTTTATTTCAATTTCATTTGGTATGTATTGCATACATACCAAATGAAATTCCAGACACAAACTGGAATAAAAAGCCCTCTCGAAACAGCTATTTTCATATAAACATTGAATTACACGAATGAAAAAATACTTTGGGAACAAATACTGTTATATGAACGCTAAATTATACGAAAAACAATTTTTTTTCCATTCCGTTTGTATTCCAAACACTCGTAATGGAATGGAATCAGATATCATTCACAGGATTACTACACAATATAATCAATGGAAGAAGACAAATTACACTTAATGTAAAATAATCTTGACATGTGTCGTGAATAGCTGAAAATTAATAGTTTCAATCCTCTTTTGAATAATGACAAGTTATTTATACATTTATAGGAATATTATTATACATCTTTTATCAAAGGCAATAACTATAATATGTTATCAATGCAGAATTACTAGCTTCAGTCTTTCTATTGCTTGATAAATATATGATTGATTGTTAATTATTTTGGAAAAGATATAATAATCCTTTTCTGTTTCTGTCGAAGAAATATTAGCATTTGTCAACATCAACTGAGTTCTTTCGTTCATTGGTACATTGAATAGATATGACAGATGAATAATTTCACCTACAGACAATACACTACATCAATGCGATCTCAACCTTCAAAGTTATTCGCCGCTTAATACAAAACCTATGCAAGTGCAACCTTTCTTCATTTCATGTGCTGCATCGGTTGGTGAAGTCGCTTGAGTTTATTTTCTCTCGCGAAAGTTTCTTTTTCGCGATAACTAACTGATGAGGATGAATAATTCGATAAGGATTTATTCAACATGAAAAAATGAACCTCCGAATGTTTTTTGTATAGTATCTCAAGTTCGTTTGAAAGCATATTCGGAAATTTTACACCAGCCGAAATTAACGGAATTTAATTTTCTTCCTAATGTCGTGGGGGAGCATGAGCCACTACCTTCCCATGTATCGAGTATCCTCTTGGTACAGACTAGCCAGCTCCATTTGTAATGTGATATACCGGGTTTTCTTTCAGACACAACAGACTTAACTAAAGCGTGTTTGGGAGTGCCTTTCAGTCTCCTAGGAATATTCAAAAATTCAATGCGGGTGGTAATGATTCTATGAGAATATATTTTCAAATCTTATATTGGGTCCCAACATTCAAACATTCTATTTCATTGTAAATCTGTAACATAAAAAGACACGCTTCCGACATCCCACAGTAGACTAGTATATGAACGTTATTCCCACGTATCAATATCAAACTGTTTGCATTGTTCTCATTATTATTATTATTTTCCCTCTAGAACACCTCTATTGAAATCGATTTTACAAGTATTCGTTTTTGTGTTATTCAAATTTCGTTTTTCCATTCTGTTATCGGTGTTGGCTGTTGGTGTATTATATGAATGAAAAAATAACAATCCAGAACATCCAAGAATATTCTGGAATATTTTGCGATGTTCGACAATAATCTAGAACGATCCTGGAACATCCCGGATCATTGTGGAACGATCAAAAGAGTTATATTCCACTTTTCCCGTTTTAACCCCAAAGGCATGCTTTTGAAGCCATAAGGTGTAGAATTTTTGCCTTCTACAGCATTCTAGAATCATCGAGAGTATTAGAGAACTTTTCACAACATAGAAAAACGTCCAGGACCATTCTGAATGTTCGGGAATAGTTTGTAACCTTCCGAAATTTCCTGTATCATCACAAATCATTAAAGAACGATCAAGGATGTTATATGATGTGGTGATTTCCATTTTTACCTGAAAGGATAAGGAAACACCTCCATAATATGGGGCTAGTGGACACACCTCTATGCAGGATGTGTGAACAGGAAGATGAAACTGTCAGGCATGTCCTATGTGAGTGTCCCGAGTTATCGGCAATAAGAGAGTGTTTGTTCGGCGAGTCTTGGCCTACACCTGCCGATATAAAGATGTCTCCAAGTAACTATTCAGCTTCCTGGAAAAGACAGGATGGACGATGACCTAGGATGACAACTCCTCAGGAGGATGTACAATGGGTCACATGTGGCCTAAGTATTGTGGGCTTACACTCACCCTCCCTACTCTATAGATACAGATACCATTAAAAATTAATATTGCAACAGTAATAACATGTCATATAAGACAACATAGGAGTATAAGTTAGCATGTCATTACAAATGAATAGTAAATACCTCAGCCACCTTAGATTAGATCAGATTGTCGGGGAGCTTGCCCATGGCCTGATTCACTGCGACCTTTTTAGATCCATTGTGATGCTCTTTGGTTGTAAGAGCTCATTGTCTAGCTTGATCTCTTTGATGAGACTCCATAGCCTTGACACTGACCCCTTCATATAACTGGCAGCCTCTGGTTTTTCTTTCCCGCATCTTGCGTGTCCCAGTCTTGCTATCGCTTCGCATTCACAGAGCACATGCAGTGCGGTTTCTTCCTCTTCTTGACAGATTCCTGCATAGTATTTTTCTGTCAGACTCATGTTGCTGAGCCGGCTATGCCCCGTTAGTAGACCCACCACTACCCATACTACCCATACGGTTGTGCTTTAGAAGGTCTTCCGTGAATCTGGGCGATGGTTTCCTTATGAACTCTTACGCCTGCCTCATTCCTGGGAGCTTATTTCACCAATCTATCGATTCTAACAGTTTATGAATGTCTTTATAAATGCTTTCGCTACCCTGCAGAAGGGTTCTCAGCCACCTTATTCACTAAAAAGTGCATACCAGAACTGTTTCGAGGATTGGAAAAGCTGGCACAAGTGTATCATATCTAAAGGGGACTACTTTGATAGAGCCGAAATGGAAATTGATGAATGAATACATTTTTTGAGGAAAATTCACCTTATTTTTTGAACGACTTACTGTTTCATTGTAATTGTTCGAAAATGTCCTTATATGACGAAACTGCATTAACAATATTAGTTACAAATGAAAGTGGTAAAAAACATAGGAAGTTTTATTTCGCATTTATTTTTCACGGCGTAGATCACGTTTCAAAAATCTAAGTGCTCATGACAGCTACGTTTTTCTGAGCTAGGAAGATAGGAACATTTGCCAGCTGATTACTCAGGTGGCTGCAATTAGAGTAAGATGTGAATCTGAGATTCAGCGCGAACGTCGGAGTATCGAAGCATTGTACAAAAAATAACTATTCAATGATGTACTTCGTGCAAACATCAATCTAAGGAACTTATCAGGAAAATTCTTTAGAACAATGAAAAAATTGACCTTCTTCACGCACTCTGGGTCAGTTCCTTCCCCTGCCGAGTGCACAGGTGGACGTTGACGACGGTGTTGTATCCAGGCAACGTGGTCGAGCTGTTCTGGCTCCTGCCTGCCGCTCGATAACATTGCAGAAGGTCAACCTTGAATTTTGCATGGGTGGAAAAGAGTGATGGAATATTTTCAGAAGAAAAGTATCGTAGAATATGAGTTTTTAAAAATAGGTCCTTGTGCAGTTTTCAATATCGATAATTGCGCAAAAGCTGACAAATTTATTTGACTGAAAAATATTTATACTGAATATAAGCTTTACTATTATTGTTACCTACACTGTTACTTCGTTTCGCTATTATGTAGGCTTCAGTTCGTGCTGAAATGTTTTTAACTGAATTGGTGAAGTTCTTCTGTTTCGTTAATGATACTTTGAACAACTTCCGAGAATTTACTAGATCACTTTCAGCTGCACTATTCATTCTTTCAAGCTAACCAGACCATACCAGAATGGCCACTCCTCATGCTTCAGCGTATTTCTGAGAAATTTTGCTGGTATGGGGTTAAGCATCATTTTGAGCGAATATAAAATCACCTCCAAATGCAACTCTCCATAGCTGAACAACGAGCTCTAGCTCTGAATCAACATTCATCTTACCAGTTTTCTCCTAATCATGAAGGCTTTCCAGAACATTACCGTTCCTCTTCTATATTTTGAAACAGGTCTAATTACTAGCTTGAAGTCTAACCTATTTCAAACCCAATTTAAATTTCATTTAAACAAAAATATTACACTATTTTTCATCTATTCAGTTTTCGTGTTGAAGGTACCAGGTGAAACCAATACCAATTTTATTTCGTCTTGATGAATCTGAGATCAATAAGTGTCTTTTTCTGTAAAAACCTAAACTTGANAAAAATCAACTAGTAAACATCACCATGTAACATTATCAACCACCCTCGAACATATAATATAATGTTACTTGTTTTGATATTCATCTTTGCAATTTAAGTGTGAGATTCTTGGTTGAATAGGTATAATTGTGGACAACTTTTTTCGAGAACAATTGCCCTAACACCAAACTGATATTTTTGCACTCGACGCGCGTTTCGCCAACAAAGTTAGCATCCTCAGTAGAATAAAATTGATACCTAGTCTAGTCTGGTTAATCCTTACATATAAGGATGCTGAGGATGCTAACTTTGTTGGCGAAACGCGCGTCGAGTGCACAAATATCAGTTTGGTGTTAGGGCAATTGATCTCGAAAAAAGTTATTTAACTTTCACACCAAAGGTTCCAATCTCATCGTTATAATTTTGGACGACAATTTATCAAATTGAATCCAAAATGTTGATGTTATAATAATATATTTCACCGATTTTTTTTTCAATTGTTTGAATGATAATTTAACTTAAACGTGATTGTATGGAAAACAATTTTTCAATTATTCATCAATTTCTTCTTCAGTTCTGAGTTGGAAGCGAGTGTGTTGAATATATTTACGGTATCAGTAATGCTAGTAAATAGAACTGAACAATTAATATCATTGACATATATTTTGATGAAGCGAATCTGCCAAAATCCGATATATCCCAGGTCTCCATCGATTCCGCAGTTGAACTTCCTTCAGAATTTTTTTTCCAGTAAATCCACAATACCGGTGCCGCTTTACTGCACCGTGGTGTGAGTAAAAAGTCTGGCACAAAACGATCCACCAGACTAGTTGGGCGATGGGGAACCTACCCCAACTTGGGGTAGGTCGAGTCACGGTCGAGCCACGGCCAAGGCCAAGGACGCCAGACGGCAGATTTATCCCACCCCCTCTGCGCCGCCCCCTGCCGCCCAACACTTTCGCTAGCCGTCGCGACGTCGAACTTTAATGTTCTCCGCACTCAGTAGTGGGAATTGGGATGTATTGATATTTTCTGTTGGTTAGCGGTGAATATGTGACGGGGGTTGAGACGGGTTACCAATGGAAATCGACGAGGTTTCATTTTGTTGTTCCAGGAATATCAGATTGCATTCGGTGGGTTCTAAACACACGTGGGTGATTCTTGCTGTTTATTGGATGTTTAACCTTCCAGAAACTGAAAAATAAACAATGCTCAATCAATCCATCGTGCCCGTACTGCTCTCGTTCATCCGCTTTTATTTTCTTATTATCTTTACGTTTTCCTTTCTTGTATTATTAACATTAACTTCCCAAACTGAATGTTTTTCATGGACAGAACACAAGCACTACTGGAAAATCCTTAAGGCGGTCTTATAGAGCGGTGCCTGTGCGAAACGAGCGTTTCATGTTGGGTTTTACTCGCTGGAGATAACATTCATTTGGAAAAACATTCTCGGGAAGTTTATTCCACCAAAACGCAGTTCTCCAAATAAAAGAGTTATCAAACAGTGAAGCTCAAGGTGTATTGAGGTGAACCTCAAAACGATGAGCAGCCACATTTTGTCGCGTATTTCCGATATTTACCGCTTTTGGTTGAACAGCTCCCGTTGCAATATCCATAGAAGAGAGACAAATCTCCAGCCTTTCTTCGATGTTCCAGACAATCAAGGTTGCAACTGATGTTCGTGTCTCCAATCAGGTGAATGGCTCTTTTCTGGATGGAATCCAGTAGCTTCAGGGTATGCTTAGGGGCGGAGCTCCATACATGTGGACAATTCTCCAAAGAAGGTCTGATCTGAGCTTCATAAAGCATCAGAAGTTGCTGAGGTGTGTACAGTTTCCTGGTTCGGAACGATGTTCCAAGCTTTTAAGAAGCAGCCTCTGGAATTCCAGCGACATGATTGCCCCAAAACAAAATGGTGTTCATTTTAACCCCCAACAATTGGGAGAATTGTCTGCCTTGCCATTATTATATCCGGTTCGGAGACATCTATCTTTGTGTTGTGGGGGTTGATATTTTACTTGACTCTTTCTGTTCCTTAGATTTCAAACAACCGGGGTCACTGTGACCGTCCATTTCATTTGCTTGTTTTTGGACTGCTTTGAACTTTGATTAATGTTGATCGTCTGATTTCCGATTGTTTTCATTACGTCGATCTAATATGTTAATGAGATCATTCTTTCTTCTAGTTCATTGATTATTTTGACTGTATGTTTCACGTCATGGGGAAATACATGTTACTCTACTTTTTCATTAATATATACCTTTTCTAATGCATCAAAGAATACCACGTCCGCCATCTACAACAAAAGAACCATAGACTAGTTGTTTACTCTCAGTGAGATCGGAAACAATGTATGCTTTGTTGATTACCATATTCTCGAATATTCAGAATGCTTCAATATGGTTTTCCGAAGCGAATACCTATAGACGACTCTCTTATATATCTCATCCACTTTTGAAAAAAATGCAGCTGAGAAACAAGGAACAATGTGTTCGATATTTTCAAATCCCTAACATCCTGAAGCTTAACTGGATTAACTTATACCTTATGAAAACTCATTTATCCTGACGTGATCCTTAGAAGAGCCTACTAGATCGCCTCATATGATGACTCTAGATGTTTTTGTCAGGACATCTGAAATGAACGATACGCAACCACAGTTCATTTCAGAACTGATGGCGGTTTTTTTAACGAAATTTACCACAGGAACATTTCGTAATTCAGGAAATAAATGTATAAACAGACTTCGTCACTGTCAGGGACTGGATCGTAAATATTTTGAAGATACTCTCGAGCTTGTCTCAATCGTAGAAAAACGCCGCCCTTTTATGAGTCTCTTCAATCTTGGGAATAGGAAAATATCGCATGGAGTCAAATCTGGTAAATACGGTGGGTGATGCATGATTACAGTATGGTTTTCGGTAAAAAATAACGATCAAGCAATGAGCTTCTGATGCACAACGCCACAGTAATCGAGGAAAATAGCGAGCAAAACCTTGACTTTTATTCAAACTAGGCATGCTCATTTTGGTTTCCGAGAAAATTTAATGGCATATCCAACCGACATGACGACATCTTCATTCTCCATAGAAATGTTCTTCGCATTCTCCCCTGGTGCGTTCAGAGCGAGCGTCGTCATTCACATTTTCTCGACCTTCTGAGGAGAGCTTGTAAAGCTTTTAAACATTTTTCTGACTCAGAGTACAATCACCGTATGCCACTGTTAGCATTTCAATTGTTTTTGAGCACCCGATTCCATTTTTACACAAATTTTAAGGCAAATTCTTTGATACACAATTTTCGATGGCAGAAAATCGACGAACACGCAAAACACCCCTAACTGTTATGCCGCTCACCAACAAACTGAACATGCTGAACCTGTAAACATATGTTCGAGAAGAGTATACCAACATTAAAAATTTTAAAAAAATCGCTAATCGAACATACGTAGTTCGAATAGTCCACTTATATTGGAATAAACTAAAGTGAGTTTTACATCTTTTACGTCTTGATTTTTATCTTTTGTTTGCAGATCCCTCAAACATCTAATTACTATAAGGAACGGCCAGATTCGATTTTCAAAGAAAACGTTTTGGATAGAGTATTGATAAAAAATATCAAACATGGTTTCACAAGACACCCTTTTTTATTTGAAAAAAATGTTGGTAACGCCCTTTCGGCAGAGTGGTGCAATACTAGTATTTCTTATCAAAAAGTACTGATGAAGGATACCTTTTTGGACGAATTTTACGTAAAGAAATATCATTTTCAGTAATTTCTAATAAGAACCTATCTTAGAGAAAGAAGTTTCTGTCACATCTTTCACATTTGTAGAAGATGTGACAGAGACAAATGTATATAACACAAAAAATGTATCTTAAAGATACATTTTCTGTGTTATATATTCATAAATTGCTATGTGAAAGAATATGCAGCATATAACAGAGTTATAAGAAGAAATTTAATATATTTTCTCGCCAATCTTACAGATACTTTCACGGAAAGTGTACAACTGACTAAGTCTGTTCGATTCCACCGACAGAGATATGTTTCAGAAGTATGCAACAAACTACCGTTGTTCATCAGTTCGAGGTTAAACTCAATGCACCTTTAAATCTACTTCTTGAAAACCCATTTATTTGGCGATTTGAATCCAATACAAATCGCCACTTTCGCACAAGTACGCTCTCCATGAATCTCTATTTCTATTCCGCACATCCCATATGCGATTAAAAGTTTAGATGACATGCAGATTTTGCAGCTGAAGACAAGCTTTTTCAGTTATAATTCAAACGGCACATCATCCAGATTATTTTTTTGACAGTTTATTGACATATTTGTTAAATTTTTTACTATTTTCAATATATAGTTCCAATAATTCGAAGCATTTTCAATACTTTCAAATCCCCAGTTGTATTGAAAACTCCCTGGATTTGTGCGGGGTAATGAATTCTGGATTCGACAGATCAATGGTTTTGAGGTCCCTCACATATCAGGGAAACAGCACAATGAGAGATATTGAATTATCCAGTTGGTCTGTTTTTTTGTGAGGCATCAGTTTTACGATTCGTTGAATATTCATTGAAATGATCAACAGTCCTAAATCTCTCCTAATATTTTACAGGATTGGCATTCGGGATAAAAGGTGAATCGACTGAAAAAGTGAGTGTTGTCTGATATGATTTGGAAGATGGTAGAGGTTTAGTTTTTTCACTTGACGAGAAATAAGAGAATTGAAAAAGACAGAAATGAAAGAAGGAATGGAGAAAGGAGAAATGAAACAAGAAGTTTATGTATATAGCTGGTTTATTGGAAATATAAGCCATAAATGAATAAGCATGAATTTAATGAAGAAAAATCACATTCAAGCTGATAACTGTTACTGTTAATATATCAGTTCTTTTTTCATAAATATTAAAGTTTTTTCAACATTTCACCTTCATGACTATAGTTATAATATCAGACTTCTGAGACGTAACACGTCAATTGACTAGGAAATCAGGTGTACCACGGGGATCCTATTGTGAGCCACTGTCGTTCTTATCTGTTTTAAAATCTGTTTTTCCGTTAATCATTCATTCATAAATCAAATTTCTTCTCTCTGTGGACAATCGTGACGATGCACAGGTTCTCCAAAATGACTTGGAGGTAAGTATTTGTGCCTCCCTATTAACTAGTGTGTCTCTATGGTGTTTGGTATGTCACAGTGCTGAGTTCATTTCGATTTCAACTACAATCTGAAAAAAAGTAATGAAAGCAGGTGTCAATGAATCCTCTGATTTTTATCGTTGTAATAGAATTGCATGTAACAATCTATATATAACTCTATATAACAAGTTTGGTTTCAACCAAGCCTCAAAATCCTAAGTTAAAACGGAATATCTCCACCGNTGCTTTCTTATTTGGTTAGCATATTTTTATGTTTAACCAATGTTCTATAAATTATTTGTTTAACTGATTTTGTTGGATCATCCTTTGGCTTTTTGTATACGTTTTTTGCTACATATGTGTTGGTATGTAATATTCGAAATCAACTGAGATGATGTATTTCATTTCCTCCACAAAAATATTACTTTCGTTCAATATCTCAAATTGTTCTACAGATATGTTGCTATATTGAGTGTTCAACAGCAAAACAATTGCCACTGTTCTTTATTTTCTCTTCACGTAGCAAACTCACTCAAACCCAAAGCAGTGCAGCAAGAAACCCAAGTCGAAATGAGTTTTCCGAGAAAAATATCGGAGAGAAAATTGCATGTTTACAATCCAATTTGGCGTTTGCATCTATTCCAAGTAGCAGTCTGCCTCCCAGGCCATACAAATAAATATTGGCTTTGTTCCGAGAGAACAAAAATCCGGTTGGGTGAGGCTCAAGGTCGTGGAAAGCGAAAGGAAAATCGATGAAGCGAGATCGACGTCGGCGCTGGGCGTCGCGTCAGGTCATAATGCGGCAACAGAACGAGGGAAACTGTTCTCCAGCTCGCCCTAATGGGATTCCACCGAATTTTGTTCTCTTCAAAGGTTTTTCACGATGAGGATTCCATTACAACTAAGTACCACTCCGCTAGTCGACTGTGAAGAGAAAGGAAAGGAAATCAAGACGATCAAGACGGTTATCACTTTCGATGCAACGCCCACTGGAGTATAAATGAATAATATGAAAAATTCAAATATTATGCAGTGCTGTACCACTTAACCAAGTGGAGAATGGACCAGTACTTATTCTCAATAAAGATATTGATTCCAGAGGGTATCCCAACAGGGATTTTGACGATTGATAACCGCCATCTTGTTGCAGCTACATCTATTTTCTTCATAAACTACACTTTACGACCTGATCTTCACAAACTTCATTTTCAAATAAAATAATGATAAAAAACTTTTGAAACAAGCTTTTATTTAAGTGCCCTGAAAAGATCAAAATAAAATTTTAAATCACATTAACCACATTCATTTATGACTTTAAAGAATTGAAATCATAATAAAATCTTGTCGCGATGCCTAGAAGAAATCTCTACATATTCAGTCACCATTTATTGTCTTCTTTTTATAGTCGGGAAGTAGGTATTTGAAGGTAAAAGAAATATTATTTTTTATTGAAGCCAACTCTGAATGTGGCATTCATTTCATGGTGGACCTACCAACTGCCTATCATAAACGAATGCGTATACAAAATTTCGTGTCCCTGCTATTTACCACTGATGAGATCTCTCGTACGGAGCCGATCCTGGCAGCAGCATCAGGTCACGTTTAAAAGTAACATGCATTGTCATCGGTTCTGGACCTGCATGTAAAATTTCAGGTCAATCGGATACCCGAGTGGGTCAAAGTGAACTTGCAAGATTTGTTAACATACATACAAGTCAAGTCAAATAAAAGCTTTTAATAAGAATATATCACGACATGTTTCGCAATCGCAGTAGCTTTTTCGCAGTGAATGACAATACTACTAGTTAATTCCATTATATACTCTGATTTTTATATCCTCCAGGTAGCTATCTGTCTAATTAGTTGTCATTTATTCAGATTTTCGTTTTATCAAAACGGGAGTACTGCGCGCTTCGCCCCTTTTACGGTCGCCATAATCGTCCTACCGAGAGGTCTATTCGCAATGTGGTCGATGAATATGAGTCTACTGGTTCAGTAAAAGATAAACCAACACCCGTACGTCGACGAATTGCAAGTTCTGCCGAAAACATCGACGCTGTCTGTGAGAGTGTGCAGGAAAATCTAAGGCAGTCGATTTGGCGTCGCTCACTCGGCCTCACGCAGACCAAAACTTTTGCGTCATGACTTGGGCCTGCACCCGTACAAAATTCAACTGACGCATGAACTTAAGTAAACGATCATAGATAACGACGTGTGTTCGCTGAATGGGCTCTTGAGCAGTTGGGAACTGCCCCTTATTTTCATCGAAAAATCATCTTCAGCGATGAAGCCGGTTTATGTGGATATTTTGTTGAACGGGTTGCAACTCGATGACACCGTTGTTATCACCTCGTTCAGTGTCAAAAACTAAACCAAATTCATCAGCCGCTCAAGCAGCTGCATTAAAGGAAAGTACATGAATTCTTGCTCTTTCATGGTCGCGATCCATGCAGAGAAGAGAATTCGAACTCCTGATGAGTTTACAGGCCCCATCTAATAACACTCTGCCATATAGACACCCTAAACTTGAAAGTCCACGGTCTCCCTGTTAACGGGGGAAGCACAACCGTAGATCGGATGATTTGGCATGCAAACTATGGAGATGTATCATCGTTTACGTCTAAACAACGAGTTGATTTAGTTCCTCCTGAGTACACTTCACAACTCCGAAGGAGTGTAATATTTCAACCTCAAGTATATTCGCAGCAGCAACTTTGTTGTTTCCCGCCAATTCCGAAGACAAGGCCTGTGAAAATTTGTGCTGATACTTGCCACGAAGGGCAAGTGACTGATGTCTCCTCCACCTCTTTTGAGGTGGATCGTTAAACATTCGTCTATCCCGAATTTTATACCGATAACATGTGTGTACTCTTCCACCACCCTCAAGGACTGATGGAGGTACTTTTCTTTAGATGCATTGAGACTCAGGAAATTGCCCTGAAATATACCTCCTCTGAAAGTTACCCACTCTGTTTGGACTCCAGCCTGACCAGATGGTATGATACAGCGAGTTCGTCAGAGTGGTATTATTTGTTCAAGGCATCTCATTATTTTGTCGGGTACCGCGAGGCATCCGAGCAAATGCAAGATGAGCTCATGCTCATGATCCAATTCTTTGCGGTAATTGATCCACGCAATAGAGAGGTTACGCTTCTACTGTATCAACTCCTACGATACACATCTATCGATGAGCTGGTTCTCTTTACATCCAGCGAATACTCTCTTTGATCCTCTCTGCTCATATATCCGTTCGAATACTCGGTCAACTGCGGGAAGCATTCGTGTGTATAAGATGCTCATAAACAGCTTATAAAACAAATTTAGGCATGTTACCGGTCTGTAATTGTTAAGAATCGACAAATATCGGTTTTTTGGTGCTAGGAATGGTCTGCTCTCCATCCAGCCATGATTATTATTATTATAAAGTCGATACGTGCTCTTATTTTATCCTATCCTATCGATTTACGAAGAACAAATATCTTTTCTTTCGAATCGATATTGAAATCGGTCTGTGTAGAAAGTCACGAACAAATAATAATCAAAATAAAAGGTATTAACGTATCATTTCCTGGAAGTACACATTACGACCGAAATAGCTACTCGACACGCGGATCTAGGCGAAAAAATCTTTGAATTGGTTTCGCGTTTACCTACTGTCATTTTACTTTCTATTTCCTATGTGAATAGTTGCTCTTTCAGGCAATATGTTCATGTGTCAGTCAACATCGGCCTATGGAAAATTGATTGATTGACACATTTGCATGGAAATGATATAGACACTATTATAAGCAGAGTGTGCCGGAAAGATACCACACGGGAATTACAGGGGAATGATTTTTTTGCAAAAATCCCGCACACTCAAGTTTGTTTGTACAAGAGACCAGTTTTGTCCCCAAACATTTGCAAAATCTTCAACGGGAGTGTCATCTACAAGTTTTTGAAATTATTGTTGGTTATACCTCAATGAAATATGTTTTTGATTCTCTACTGATGGCTGTAATATTTTTCGAAATCAGTACATGCGTTCAAAAGATACGGGGCTTTGAAATTACAACAATACGTTTTCAGAAATTGAAAAATTAAAAGGGGGCGCAAAAGTGGGACAATCTACACTGAAAGAGTCACACTTAAATTTCGGATAACGGACACTGAAGTCTCAACCTGCGAAAACTGAAGAATAAACAGTCATCTCGAGGTTATGCTTGGGAAGAATACCTGTGACAGTCCAGTCATATTGGGGGTTGCCACTGGAAATGGGAAATAGTCCGCTATAAACTTGTATAAATCTTCGTTTTGACACCCTGAAACTTCTCCCAAAACCCACTCATTGTAGCCATTGTAGCTACGACCATCGATATCTGAAGTCGAAGGTAAAAAAATCGATTTCTTGAACAGTTTCTGCAGTAATCTCTGTTTCTATTTGTATTCTTCATAAATCTTGTACATGATTAAATTCTCTACAACCGGTAGACACTCATATAATATTGTCAATCATACAGTGGTGAAATAATCTAGAGAGATGATTCGGTCAAAAATCTAGAAATTCTGTGTGACTGTAAATTTGTAAGTTTTATGTTACGTAACTAATTATATAAACAATTTTCCGGCTTTATTACTACTATATTTTTCACTTGTCCAATCCCAATTGGAATGAGCCACTTTGATTTGGTATCCTCTAGCGTCCACTGAAAGTTTGGAGAAAGTACAGAGACCATATCTGAGGTTCGTGACATTCATAATTGATGGTATTTATTCTAGCCACCCTCTTGAAAATGTTTACTTCCATAACAAGCATAAATATGTTGTATAAAAAAATTATTAAGATGGTAGATAACCTTTAATACTTGATTTTTTACTAATATCATCAATGCGATATCCACTGCGATTCACTGCAATCACTGCGATCTTAACAATAGTTGAGTAAATGTAGCATACTCTTGCTAATTCAAATTTCAATATTTCACAACGTATATGAACATGTACGAATATATTCATCTGAATTGTGATAGATATGTAACTAGTTTTAATGTACTCGTATATAGTCGTATAATAATAGACTCGTTATTAAAACATGGAAGAAATGCAATCAGATGGCTACCAAGAACAGCAAAAAAGAAGGTCCGAGTACTGAGCTTTGCGGTACTCCTGAGTTTGGCAGATATATTCGATTTATTTCCACTGAATCTAACAAAATGTTACAGGTTGAAAAAATAAAACTGAAGGAGGAATTTGAAACTTGTTGCAAAAAAATGAATTTTTAAATCAAGATTCCGTTGACTATTTAAGCTGTTTTTTATAAATCATAAGAATAATAACGACTCATATTGAGGATGAATAACAAGTAATAAATAAATAATGAGGCCGATGGCGAATTCTAAGTGAGGCTATTCTACTCAACCGACAGAGGGGCTTACGCCACAAAAGATGTTAATAATGTTGAATCAAATAATTAAATTATAATAAATTATGGAAATATTATTGTAAATTATGTGATCTCATCATCAGAGAGATTACATAAATGTGAAAGGTTATCTGACTTGACGCATAATTCTTTTTTATAAGGATAAAAGACAAGCACTACAGGAAAAACCTTAAGGCGCTCTAAGAGCGGTGCCTGTGCAAAAGTAGCGCTTCACGTCTATTCACTTGGATTTGAATCGCTGGAGATTGAATTCATTTAGAAAAACGTTCTCAAGAAGTTTATTCCACATAAACGCAGTTCTCCAAATGAAAGAGTTCTTAAACAGTGAAGTTCAAGGTGTATTGAGTTGAACAACCTCAAAACAATGAACAGCCACAGTCCATCGCTTATTTCTGATATGTACCGCTCTTGACGGAATCAAATGTGCCACCTGAACATCTCCCGTGAAAGTATCTATAAAAAATAGACAAATCTCCAACCTTTCTTCGATGTTCCAAACTATCAAGGTTGCCAGTTATGTTCGTGTCTCCAGTCAGGCGGTAATTGGTGGGTCAGGATTATTCAAAAGTTTTTTAACGAAGGTAAAGTTGTCTTATATTTTCCATGCTTAACTATCATTAAGCATGGACCGTAAATAAAATCATAATAATTAAAGTGACTGAAAAAAGTGCATAGTGTACGTTTCAATTGGAAATTGGTAATATGCCGATTACTCCAAAAGCCCTTCATCCCAGGCTTTCGATGTACTTACTTGGAAGGATTCGCTTTTTATGTGAATAATCATGTTATTTTTCAAAATATTCCTATTATTTTTATTACCAAAGAAAATCGTATTTATCCTTTTTGAGTTCATTGTTAAAGATATCATCAACTTGTGAGTATGTCTCTTTGATATTGCGATGTTATTCATTGATAGATAATGATGAGCCTTGTTACTCCAAGTCTAGTGTCTTCCAACAGAAAGTTGCGAAGTATTGATAATGGCCATCTTGTTGAAGCTCCTTCTGTCAAATTAGTTGTTTTGTCGGGAACAGTACTTTATAAGGCAGTTCGTAGTTGACAGTTGGAGGCATAAAGTCAGAGGTCACTCTGTTGCACTCTGCATTACATTGATTTGTACAATTGGCAATGTGCATAAGTCTGTATGCAGTCCATCTAGCCTCTCTCTCCAGAAAAATGTGGAGAGGAGGTAGATCTATAAGGATCTCCATGGCCGCTGACGGTGTTGTACTGATGTCACCACGGATGGCCAGACAAACCTGTCTACGTAAGCTTCGCCTGGGCCCTTCTCTGTAAAGCATTCGGCCATCAGGCAATTGCACCATAAATGATCATTGGTATGACAATCATCACATAAATCCAATGGATTTGTTTGGGACCTAAATCCCAAGTTTTACCACAAATCCTTCAACATGTCCATAGGGACAGTCTGGCTTTGTGTAAAACTTTTGCCAAGTGTTTCTTATGAGTAAGTAAATGTCAAAATTTTTGAGCATATGTAGTATCAAGTTCTTACTGCGATACATTGTGTTCTATTTCATTCATTCACCACCCTAATATCGTGCTTCAAAAAATTTAGCTTACCCGGCGCCACAAATGTCTGGGAAACATATTCCACCATATATTTAATGCGGCAATCTTATTCATCCTCCAGAAGTAATATTAAGTGAAGTCTGCAAGTCGAAAATGTTTCTCCAGCGAGACGAAATTAGTCGCGGAATGGCCCTATCGTTGTATCCGAATAGCTCTTGTTTTCCGCGCATTTTCCCCAAAATATGCCCTCGGGCATACGTCGAGATTTCACGCTCGTCTGAAACAATCATCTACCGTCACAACACGAAAACATTAATCCAGAAAGGCTGAAGGCTTCCACATACTCTGTCTCTGAGAATGGGAAGGGCTTGGTAACCTTCATCATCTCGCTGTCTCCTCAAGCTACACATGGGGATGAATCCGCAACAACTTTGGATCACGATCCTGTTGTTAAACGACGCGATTTCACGTAATGAAGTTGTTAAATATGAGATATTTGGGTTTTGTTCTCATATATCAAAAAGTAATCATGTGTTTCACTTTACAATAGCTTCTTCAGACGTGTTTATACTATGTAATGAATTATATGACTTTTTACAGCTACTTGATTACCAATCATTCTACCCGAGTTCACATATCCACTGATTACCAATTCGAACTTCACAAATAAAAGTTTTCAGGCTCATTTAAATGAATATGTTTTTAAATGAATATGTATCAAATGAATGTCACACCAGTGTCACTATTTTTCGGGTTTGGTTGCCGTGGATTTTTGGATATTCTTCCTGACGTTTCGCTGACGCGAGTGGCTAGCTCCTTCAGATGTTTATACATCCTCCGATGACTGAATATTACGGTTGCGTAAAACGTATTTATGTTGACTCAGATAGTTTGGTATGCTAATACCTGTACCTGGATGAGAAGAATTGAGTAAATCATGTTCATTTTGACTTAGGTAGTCTGGTGTGATAATACCTGTACCTGCATTAGGTAAATTGTTAATAACCTTCATAGACCCTTTTCTACCTGCCGTCACGCGGTTTGCTATTCTTGAACTTCTCAGAATGTAATTCCATATTTGATTGAGTTTCACAGCTTCTTCTTTTCTGTTCAAATGTTCCATGTGCTTGTGGATTTCTATTGCCTCCCGTACCAGTCAGTTATGGTATCCCTGGTCGGGGGCAATGAGTTCCGTGTTTTCAAACAGACTCCTGTCGTTTTCTTCACTGGCCTATTCTGCAGTTTCTTTCATGCTCCTTCAGTCTTGTTTCCATGGATCTTTTACTGGTTCCGATGAATATCTTCCCACAGGTAAGCGACATGAGACCGATCTGAGCCGACCAGAAACTTTGTTGCATATTTTTATCGGGTTTGAAAATCGTTTCAAAGTTGTGTTTCTCCAATTCTGTCTGTAACCCTAGGTCAAAGACAGAATTGATAGATTCGCGCGTGCAACCATCTGAGCCTCCTCCCGGTTTTTGAATCCTGGAACTCTTCAGTTTCATGGCTTTCTTGATCTTGGATACAATGTATCCATTCGATCACTTGAAGATAGAGAAAGTGTCATATATTGGTTTGTTCATTAACCTTCGCATATAAAAACAGTTTCCTTTTTTGTACATTTGTCACCAAATGACGACCTTTCATTTATTCCACGATCGGTTTTGAGTGAAAATCTGGTAAATGATAAGAAACGTGTAGAAGTAGAAACTTTTTTAGATAACAATGGTTCAGTTACTGAAAATGTTGTTAGTGAGAGTGTGAATGTAAATTTGGAAGAAGAAAACATAACCAGTACTCAGAGTAGATTATTGAGGAGGCGTAGTCAAATCAAGGCGCTTGAACGACTTATTCTATAGATGTGTTATGTTATAGGTTAGGTAATAGTCAATGTAAAAAATGTATATATGTGTGTATATATAATAGTAATACAAACGATCAATCTCAATCTTCGGATATGTTAGCAGAAAATGAAACAACTATATATTCTTCATTAATTCATATTCCCATTTTATCAAAACAAATTGAAAGCATATTCTCAAAATTCAATCAAAATGTCAATATTAAAATTACAAACAAAAATATCAAAACCGTTGGAAACTGAAAGATAAAACAGAACCAATGAAGCAAACTAATATAGTATATAATATACCTTGCAATGATTGTGATTTACAGTACATTGGAACTTCTTCTAGATCATTCAAACATCGAATTGTTTCCCATAAAAGTGACATAAGACTCAATAAAAAATCTTGTGCTTTGACTGAGCATTGTATTACAAAAAATCATTTTCCAAATTACATTAATTGAAACATATCTACATCAAAAATATATTATATGTATTTCAATAAGCAGAAAAAGAAATGATAACAATAATAACATCCGAAACGAACACTATAATTGTGATGAAAATTGAAATGGAGTAATTTATATAGGTAACCAAAAAAATTATTGGCGCAATAAATGTTCGAATGGGAGTCCTTCCATATCGAGAAATTTTTAAACTCGGTTTATCATATTATTTATTGCCCTTAGTACACTTATTTGCTGCATTGTTGCGGAATCATTCAAAATCCTCAATCTCGAGCCTTCCACATTTTCTATCTCTCTGCCAGCGTAAATCCTATTTTTCAATGTCCCCCATAGTAAGATCTGGTGATCTTGCAGACCATCTTATTGTCCCATTATCTGTCTCGAAATGAAAGGACTCCAATTCGAACATTTATTGCACAATAAATTTTTTTGTGTATATAAATTTCAATTTTTATTACAAATAGTGTACGTTTCGGATGTTAGTATTGCTACCATTCCTTTTTCTGCTCATCATAACACATATAATATATTTTTGTTGTAGATATGTTTCAGATAATCATAAAAGGTTTTCTTATTCGAAGTTCATTGGAGAAAACGCTCAGAGCAATGTAAAGAATATGAATAGGTACCTGAAATGGAAAAAAAACTCTCGAAAAACTCTACGGTACATAGGGAGACGTGAAAGTTGCTATTGTGTTTTTATTCAACTCAGTCAACCAATTTTCAGGGCCGTAATTTAAAAGGGAATAATTCACACAATTATAATCGAATATTACCGAAACATCTCGAAATATAAAATTGAATTTAATTTTTTAGTATGAAGTGAACGTCTACGATCCAAAAACTACAACAAAAAATACAGGTCCGTATTTAAAATTCAAAGATGGGGTGTCAGATGACACCCTATATAAAAGGTTCATAGATATATTCTGAGAGCCCACATCAAGGGACAATAGCAAAATGTGGACAGATTTTCAATATGTCTACGAATAAAGAAGATATAGGCAAAAAAGTAATTTAGGATTTTTTTATTTTTCCTGTATATCTCCAGAACCACATCATTGAATAGGTCTCTAAAATACACAACTTTGCCATAATTTAACCGATACTCTATCTCTTATCGTTTACGAGATATATCTGAAATTAATCGAAAATTGGAGTATGTCGTATTTTTTCATATTCAAAATTTTTCAACACAAAAAAATACTTCGTCGAAAGAGAAAAATTAATAGCTAGGTCACCTTTGTCACCAGGTCTGAATCCTTCCACAAAGACATCTCCCATATTTCGAATTCACACATTGACAATGAGGCATTTTTCGTATCAATAACCTTATTCGTTCTGTAAATCTCTCAATAACATTCGTATCGTAAATGCAACATATCTGCAAGATATGAGCTTTTCCGTTAGGTTCTCATGATAATTGATATAACACAGGAAATAATATGAACGGGGAATCAGGATTCTTTATGGTTCTCAGTATGAAGTTAGACTTAGATATATTGTATCAGTGATGTTAGTTGTTCTAGTATTACTCACTTCGTTTGCAGCAACTAGTGCTAATTTCTATGACAATAATGTAACAGGTACGTATATAGAAAAACACTTTGTGAGAAAGAATGCTAGGGAGTTCAGGTATCCCTTTATGATTAACGAAATTTAAAATAGATGACTCAATGTAAATGATTATGTGAATATATTTTTCCATCTGGGAAATTGTATCATCGAAATCAAAAAATTATTTTTTGAAACCAGTGAATAATAATGTGAAAAAATTAGCTATACAATAGTAAGTCATCAAGGAAAGTTGGTAGCGCTCTCTAGGCGAGGATTGAAGTGGCACGTATGTCTTTTTCCATCAAGAAGTTTTGAAAGTGATATCTTTCCAGGTGAATTTTGCTCGACAAGCTTTCACTGATACAACTGCAAACACCCCTCAGATATTTGTTTGAAAAAAAGTGGTTGACAATGTTTCATGGTGAATTTAATTAGTTCGGACTTCCATTGTCTATTATGATTCGAAATTTATGAAAGAACAAATAAAATTAGTATGAATAGCTGAAATATGAATTATACATTGTATATGAGTAATGAAACGTGAAAAAAAATATAATGGAACGAATAAAATGAAATGATTAAATAAAAGATGAAAATGACCACGAAGTAAAAATAATGAAAAATTAAAATCAGCAAAAAAGAAGGAAAAAAAGAGAGAAAAAAAGGGAATATTTCAAACCAAGTTACTTCACGACGTTTCAATTGTTAACATCCACACTTGTCTTCGGGTGATGAATGTTTAATATGACTAATTATATGGCATTCGAACGCTTTCACCTATAGTCTCTTTTCTCTCTCCGCTTCACTAGTTTAGCGAAAGTTGACAGTTTTTCCACTTGATTAAAAGTTTCAATATGTTGCATATCTCTACGCCAGCTTGCCTGAATGCGTCGTTGTACAATATATATGCAGCTTCTCTGAATTTATTCTTGAACCAGTGTTCCTCCCTGTGGATGATCTCAGCTTGGGACCACTTGATGTTATGTTAACGAGTCTAAGTAGACTCTACCATTCTCGATTTGCTGGTTTCTCTTTGCTGTGTGTTTCTGTTGTTCTCAGCAATGCGGACTTTCAATAGCCTATTGGTTTCTCCGATATAGGATTTGCCGCACTTACAAGGGTATCTGACAAATGCAATTTAGGATTCGCAGTCCGCGTTTGGTGGCCTGGTTTTCGTGAGGGTGCTACGGGTTGTATTTCCGGCTCTGAAACCGGTCCTGTTGTTGTACTCGGACCCAATTCTTCTTATCGTTTTTGACAATCCTCTGACGTAGGAAAGGGCAAGCACTGGTTGTGATGTCTTCTTTACCTTGCGAGGCTCTTGTTTTCTCGTAGCCAGTTCTATCATTACTTCAGAGTAGACCTTCCTTTGCTTCACAGAGCCCGAAAGCAGGATCCACTAGAGTAACAACTAGTGCTTGCCCTTCCCTACGCCAGAGGATTTTCGAAAAAAAATAAGAAGAAATGGGTTCAGGTTCAAACCGTGCTTCAGGTCCAGAAACACTATACGTAGCAACCCCATGGAAGCTAGGCCACCAAACATGGACTGCAATTTCAAAAATTGCATTTCTGTATCTGTAGAGTAGGAAGGCTGAGTGTAGGACCATAGCACTAAGGTCACATGTGACCCATTGTACAGCCTCCCGAGGAGTTATCCTCCTAGGTCGTAGACAATCCTATTCTTTCCAGGATGGTGGATAGTTTACTAGGAGACATCTCCTTTATATAGCAGGTGTAGGCCAAGACTCGCCGAACACACACTCTCTTATTGACGATAATGCCGGACACTCACATAAGACATACCTGACAATTTCATCTTCCTGTTCACACATCCTGCATAGAGGTTTGTCCACTAGCTCTACAATATGGAGGTGTTTCCTTAGTTGACAGTGGCCATTTAGAACTCCTACTGTTAAGTGAAAGTTTTTCCTGGTCATCGCCAGATATTTCTTCGTCGCCAGCTTTCCAGGATCGCCCAGGGTGATCCTGGCAAGACTGCATTCCATTCCATTTCCTCAGGGATTGATCATGGGTGTGACGTTTGGCTAATTCTGCAATTGTCGAAGTCATTAGGTCGTAGGTGTCACTGGGTCCTGAAATTCTTAGTCCAGCCGCTTCCTTGGCTAAAGAGTCGGCAATGCGATTTTTAACTCCTGTTGTGCTGTTTAACCCATCTCAGGATAATGTTATTAGTTACCGAGGCTTTGGCTGAATCTCGTTGGTACTCTAGTGCTAGCTCTGAGGTAACACGTTGTCTTTTCAAGGCCAATAGGGCTTGTCTACTATCAGTGAAGATTGTTTTGTTTTTGACAGAAATTTCTTTCCTGGTTATTCGTTTTGTAACGGTTGAAATACCAGCCAGTTCTGTTTGAACCACTTTGACATTTTTTCCCATTCCCAAGTTAACCTTAGGCTTAGTGATCTGGAGTAAACTCCACATCCTAAGCCTTCTTTGGTTTTTGAGCCGTCTGTATATATATGCGTATTGCATTTGTGAACTGCGACTCTCTATTTTGTGGGGTTTATTAAACACAAACCTGGATTCAATTGCATCACTGCTGCCTGCAGCAGAGGTTGCGCAGTAAGCGCTTCTCGCCACAGGCTTAGCTTCAATTAGCTTATTTCTACTTCGAGGTTCACACCAGCCGTACGCAATCGTAATATGTCCATTACGTACAGGTTCAGAGGGGTCAGACCAGTAATTATTTCCATTGCCGCGGTTGGTGTTGCTCTCATGGCTCCTGTGATGTTTGAACAACTCGTAGAGTTTCATTTACATAATAACTGTTTTTGATGCGTATCGAAAGACAGTATGGAGCTACTTCAATTCAGGTAAACGAGTATTTTGGAATGTTAAAAATGATACTTGCTAATGGAAAAAGGGGTTTTTCAAAAATTTTAACGTTTGTCCACTCACAAAGACTTTCAATTCCAGATCTGAGCAAATGCAAAATCCACTATTCACGATCAGGAAGCGTATACAAGGATTTCTACAAAATATCCGAGTCTTCGGGAGAAAATGACACCTTGCGGCTCGATTTTCATTTTTCTGTCTTAGCTCCAAGTGATGCACATATTCTTCTCGCCCCATCAGAAAAGGTAGAGAAAAGAGATCCAGTCTACGAAATAGTAATTGGGGCGGGAGGAAATACCTTCTGTGACATCCGGAGAAAGCAGAAGTCCGATGTGAGGGCTTCGATGAGAATAAAAGGCTTGCTTTCTGCTTTGGATCCGCAATCATTTTGGCTACATATCACAAAAGGTGAGTATGTTAACGATAATAAACAAACTTCTAGACCGCAAACATATACTTGACACCTCTGACGAAAAATAAATCCAAAAACATGCACTTTTCGGAAAGACAAGAACTACTCACTCTTTTCAATGTGCGTTTCACCAACCAAGATGGCGTCTTCAGGAGTTCTGAAATAAAAATTAGTTTCGGGCTCATGCCGTCAGTTGAGACAGTGTAAGTATTGAAAAAATGAAAACAGTAATTCAAGTGACGGTAATTTGTCAAAAGTTCTTATACTGCTTACGATCGGAGACTTTCCTAGCCATTTCCATTTTCGAAAAAGTGAACCTGCATATGCGAAGGTGAGAAATTTCAGTACGGCTTTCTTGAAATTCATTTTTTATGTAAAAAACGGTCATTTGATAATTCTGTAAAAATTAGTTGGTTCACGGAGCGGTTAACGTATAATCAACCGAAAAAGAATAAATGACCTTGAACCCTAATTCTATAGCGAATGATATCATGTTTACCACCACAGCAGGTTAACGGAAAAACAGATTTTAACAGATTTTTTCAACATTCATTACCTTGGTATATACAGGGTGGGATACCTCATATGACACGGTCCCTGTAAAACAAAACATTAATTATTTCGGGAATTACTTCATTTCATTATATGTATATTGAATGATCTAATCTAAAGGAACAATTCATTCAGGCCAGTCTCAACTCCCTACACTGTAGGTTAATGGACTGACACCTATCAGAAAACAACTACTCCCCTGGCTAATATCACGAAGGGCGTTGAATTATATCCGACAGGTGTCAGTGCTGAATTGTTTACTATTATTCCTGCAAATGCTGTTATTGGAACACACTTACAGACTGGTTTCAGGCTGTTTGGCCACTCGTCGGTGCAAGGTATTGTCTATCATCAAATCGCAAATCGATGATTTGCGATAAATGAAAATCGAATTCCTTCATAGTATCATTCCTCGAACTCGGCTGAAGCGGACAACAAACGATAGGTTTGTCATCGTCTCATCTGTTTGTGAAGGAGGTAACCAACCGCATATCCGAAATTTGCCCAATTCCTCATATAAGGAAAGACAACTTTTCATATATAGTCAGTGGGCGTACTTGAAGACTGGCTATAAATCAAATCATCTGAAGGAACAATTCGTTCAGGCTAATCTCAACTCCCTACACTGTAGATTAATGGATCTATTGCGGCAGTTGTATCACCAACAGGATATGCAGGAATAACTTCAGTGAAGAATCCTGCACTGACACCTGTCGGATATAATCCAACGCCCTTTGTGGTATTGGCCAGGGGAGTAGTTGTTTTCTGAAAGGTGTCAGTCCATTATCCTACAGTGTAGGGAGTTAAGACTGGCCTGAACAAATTGTTCCTTTAGATGATTTGGTTTATAGCCAATCTTCAACTATGCCCATTGACTATATGTGACATGTATATTGATTGAGTCTGCGTAAAAAATTGTTTTGAAATCTACAGGGTAACTCAAAAAAGTGTGATACATCGAAGTTGTATTTTTTAAATGGAATACCCCGCATTTCGTTTCACTTTTGAATAGATCAGTGGAAAATAATATGATTTCATGGAAGGTTCTATGTTCCTAAGTATAACAGTTTCGAGTTATTGATTTTTTTATGGTAATTTTAGATACAAATGGAAACTGAACAACATCGAAATATATAAAAATCTTCCTTTCGAATTCTGACCAAGCATAGAAGAGGTTTTGGTCTTTGGATTTCAATAAAACCTTTTTTCTCAATATTATACAGAATGTTCAAGAAGCATTGTCACTTTTTTATAATTTCGGACAAAGATAACTTTGTTATTGTCAATAGAACATCCTGTATTTTTTCGATATGATCTGATAATATAAAATTCAATCGTCTTTCATTCACACTCTTCGAAAATTACCTCCTATTTTCAAATTTTACATTGTGGTTGGAAGAGTTTCGTAAACCTCATTATTCAAGTATCCACATGAAAAAAATCCCTCAACTTGTGTGATTGTTTCAATTTTTTACGATTTTCACCATCTATAACTCAAGGCATAAAGCTAAAACACATTTTCTACTTCAGGACCCTCAAAATTCAGTATGCTCTGGCGGTTTTCTCTCTTCAGCCAATCCCAGATTCGTTCGATTGATGACCTATTTATTGTGTAAAAACCATCAAGCTCTTTCCTTTTAATTTTTTTTTGTCTATTTATAACTTTATATTCATTGTCGTTTGAGCGGTTAAACTTTTTCCAGACATTTTATTCTGTCTTTGACTAAAAAAAAAATTCCTGAAAACTGCTGAACCCAGAAAATAGGCTGCTGAAAGAGTTTTCAGATTGGTGCTCATCACAGTTTGTTTGTTCTCGAGTGTACACAATGATGAATTCTGAATTGGATTTCAAACTGAACAAAAGCCCATTAGTTACATTTAATGTATGGCTACTTATTGTGTTTAAACAAATTCCTCTTGTTTGATGTTCAGTGCACTAGATTTAACGACCATTACGATTTGCTTTTTTTGTACCTTGAAACAACTGATGTGTGCATTTTCCAGATTCTTTGAGCTCCTAGAAATCAAGCATACTAGAAAATTTGTTTTCTTGTGTCTTACTAGTTTTTCAAACCAATATTCATGCAATTTTGTGTGAAATTCAGTTTTTTCTGATTATGATAACTACATGAAAAAAGTGAACACACAAAATCCAGAATGTGTTTAATATTCCCATCAGCAGTTGAAGATGAACCATTATATCACTGCGTTGTTCAGTTTCAGGGGAAAATGAAATGTATTTATTTGCTTTCAGATGGAGATATTGCTGTGGGAAAAGAAGGAGAGCAGTTACCATTCATCTCTTGGGTAGATCCAGATCCCCTTCCACTTGAAGTTATCAGTTTCAGTACTTGGTCTGGTATTGAAGCAAAGTGGTACTTTGATTGCGAGAGGAACAATGAAACACAGGTTAGTATACAATATATTCAAGGTGGAAAGGTTCAACGTGGAAAGGTTCAACGATCAACCTGATACAACAGTCAATTCTATCTTGTTCAGCTCATGAAGTGACAATGAGGAAAAGTTTTCCATTATTCAAAATCTTTTCAGATAAATTCAGAAAAAAATGGTGGATTTTGGATCTTTTCGAATATCGGCATTTCTTAAATTCCAAAACACGATTTCACAAAGCTTTGCAATGAGTGTTTTTTTCATAATTCAAGCGACTTTTCTCCTTTCTCAATTTCAAAATCTTATTTTATACAGAGTGTCTGAAAAATACTTCTCAATTTGTATCTTTGATAAACAACCATAACTAATTTGTTTCAACTGGAACACCCTGTTTTCGAATTCAGCCAACCAATGTGAACAACTTTGATCAACTATGTCCTATACATATCTCTGACCGTTTAAATCCTTCTATAATTTTTTTGCCTCCATACAAATACAACATTTCAAATATAAAATTCGATGAAAAATGTATTATTGAACACATCGAATAATGAATAATAACTTTATATTAGTTCAGAAAGGTTTAATGGAATACATGAATGAAATTTCATAGTGGGTGTATGACAAACATTACTATTTTGACAGAAGAACGAACACTTTTCCAAATTAAATTAATAACAAAAATAATTCTAGCTTCGCAATTATTTTGATACTAACATGACAAAAATTCAGTAGCTCAGGTGCTTGAAATGCTGACCATTCACTTTAAACACTGATGGATTACGTGATCAGTCGTGGCTCTGCGGATTTCCGACGGGTCGATTTCCTCGGGGGCACATCTCACTCGATCTTAGAGTTCATGTTTCTTGTATTCTAGGTGTTCTGTATATCTTTTCTTTGATGTTTCCCCAGAGGTGAAAATCTAGTGGAGTCAGATCCGGTGGTCGAAGCGGCCAAATCCAAGGACCCAAACGTCGTATCCACTGATCTTCGAACATTTCGGTTAGTTTCCTACTTACTTCACACGTGTAATGTCCAGGAGCTCCATCCAACTGATATTAACAATTCCGAGAAACAAATGTATTCATTTTGAAAGAGGTCAAAAAAAACTAAATGTCCAGATGTCACATTTGATAGCTCACATGAATACATATACAGGATGTTTTCTGAGATTTCAGTTCAGGTTCATATATCCGTTTTCAACCTTTTGTTATTGCGATGATAATCAGATTTTTTATCAATTTCGACCAAGAAAATATATGCATATCATTTAAGATTTTTTACTTTTTCTTGAGGCATTTTGGTGTCAATTCTTGTTTCACTCCATAGCTTTCAAAATATATTCCGCTCTTCAAGATCCATTTATTTGTCTTCTCTTTATATATTCACGACGTTTGTTTTCTCTCACACCAAGTGGTCTGATTGAAGAAGTTTGAATACCCAAAAAATATAGGAAGAATTAGACTAGTTCCGATCATCAAAAGAAGAGAAAACGATTTCAGGATTCATCTTTCAATAAGTGAGTCAAAGTATGAACATTTGTTTGAAGGTGATTGACAATGTTTCGTGATGAATTTCACTAGTTCGGACCTCCATTGTCTACTATATAAAATGATTTGAAATCCCTGAAACAAGTAAAAAAGAACAATTACAAAAAGAATAGTTGAAAATAACAATTATATTAAGCAACAATAAACCTGAAATGAAATGATGGTGAAATAACCTACAAGTAAAAATATAGTAGTTGAATAAATAAAAATTAAAGGAATGAAAAAAGATAATAATGAAAATAAAAAAGTGTAGAGATTCCAAGTCACGTTAGTTCACGACGTTTCGATTGTTGGTATCTACAATTGTCTTCGGGTGATGACTGGACTGATTCCTCCGAGAGATGACTATTTCAACGACCTATAAAATAGTCTTTCCGAATTAGTGAAAGTATGAACAGTTGAAATGTGTTGGGGAAAAAGTTTTTGGCTTTCTGCTCATCCTGCCTCATACAAAAATGTGGGAATCTTCCAAAAAAAAAAATAGAAAGCAATCAATTTCATGACCAACTCTTCACGAAGAGTGTATATCATGCAAAGAAGTAACTTTCAGACACAAACTGAAAGGATAACCCCTCTCAAAACAACTAATTTCATATAAATATTGAATTACATCTAAGAAAAATACTTTTGAAACAACTAACTGGTGATTTTTTAAGAGGTATAGAATTTGATTTCCAAAACAGCACCAAAAATTTGAAAAAATTGATGAAATCTTTATTGGAATCGATAATTTAATGTTTAAAGATGATTTCATGCAAATATTGTCCACGGCTTCGCTTTAGATGGCCCATGCGCAAGGTCTAATTTTGGCACAGTCTCTCTAACATATCGACCGGTATTTCACGTATAAATGCTCCAATATTGGCCTCCAGAGTCGTTGCTGATTTATCCCTGTAGACATAGGCCTCAACATGACCCCATGAGAAATAATCCAGAGGCGTTAAATCACACAACCTAGGCGGCCAATTGACGAGTCCCAAACGTGAGATAAACTGTTCACCGAAGACGGCTCTCAATTGTCACATGTCAGGCATGTCAAATTCTTCCTTATTGGGCAACAAAATATTCGTCAATCATTACACGGTAGCGCTCGCAATTCACAGTAACGTTCCAGCCATTGTCGTCTTTGAAGAAGTAAGGCCCGAAGATGCCACCGACCCATAATCCACACCAAACAGTGACTTTTTTGGGATGCATCGGTAGCTCTTGCAATGCTTGTGGCTGGTCTTCATTCCAGGTGCGGCAATTTTGCTTGTTAGCGTATCCATTCAACCAGAAATGAGCCTCGTCGCTGAACACAATTTTTCGATGAAAATGTGGATCTTCCTCCAACTTTGCCAGCGCCCATTCACCAAATGTTAGACGTTGTGGGAGGTCGTCTGGCTTCAATTCTTGCACCAGCTGTATCTCAAAAGGTTAAACACCCAAATCCTTTCGTAACATTTTTCACGTAGTGGAGTAAGAGAGACCCAATTGTTGCGAACGGCGGAAAATCGACATTTCACGGTCATCACGAACACTGGCGAATACAGCCGCAATATTCTCTTCGGTCCTCACTCTACGTAAGCGTGTTGGTGGTTTAATGTCAAATAGTGTAAACGTGGTTCGAAATTTAGTCACAAACTTCCGAATAGCTCCCTCAGTAGGCCGACGAAACTGCTCATAAATTGGAAGAAATGCACGATGTACTTTCTTCACCGAGCATGAATTTTGATAATAAAATTCAATAATTTGCAAGCGTTGTTCATTCGTGAGTCGATTCATGGTTAAATTATAGACCAAACTGAACAAGTTTGACAATGATACAAGACACGATTTACGCGTGACCTGTCAAAAACAGTGTTGCCAAAAAGATACCAGCAAAAAATCACTCATTACTCTAATATGAACATTGAATTTATAGGATTCGATGTTTTTTTCGCATCTGCTCAGTACCTTTCGACTATTCATGTTCGATAATGTGGACAGATTTTCAATATGTCTGCGAATAAAGAAGATATAGGCAAAAAATTATTAGGGATTTTTTTGTTTTTCCCGTATATCTCCAGAACCAAAAGAGCTATATTCAATTTATCTGCATCATTGAATAGGTCTCTAAAATACGCAACTTTGCCATAATTCAACCGACACTCTATCTCTTATCGTTTACGAGATATATCTTAAATTAATCGAAAATTGGAGTATGTCGTATTTTTTCATATTCAAAATTTTTCAACACAAAAAAAATACTTCGTCTGAAGAAAAAAATTATTTGCTAGGTCACCTTTGTCACCAGGTCTGAATCCTTCCACAAAGACATCTCCCATATTTCGAATTCACACATCAACAATGAGGCATTTTTCGTATCAATAACCTTATTCGTTCTGTAAATCTCTCAATAACATTCGTATCGTAAATGCAACATATCTGCAAGATATGAAGCTTTTCCGTTAGGTTCTCATGATAATTGATATAACACAGGAAATAATATGGACGGGGAATCAGGATTCTTTATGGTTCTCAGTATGAAGTTAGACTTCGATATATTGTATCAGTGATGTTAGTTGTTCTTGTATTACTCACTTCGTTTGCAGCAACTAGTGCTAATTTCTATGACAATAATGTAACAGGTACGTATATAGAAAAACACTTTGTGAGAAAGAATGCTAGGGAGTTCAGGTATCCCTTAATGATTAACGAAATTTAAGATAGATGACTCAATATAAATGATTATGAAAATGTATTTTTTCATCTGGGAAATTGAATCATCGAAATCAAAAAGTTATTTTTTGAAACCAGTGAATAATAATGTGAAAACATTAGCTATACAATAGTAAGTCATGAAGGAAAGTTGGTAGCGCTCTCTAGGCGAGGATTGAAGTGGCACGTATGTCTTTTTTCATCAAGAAGTTTTGAAAGTATATCTTTTCAGGTGGATATTGCCCGACAAGCTTTCACTGATACAACTGCAAACACCCCCTAGATATTTGTTCGAAAGAAAGTGGTTGACAAAGTTTCATGGTGAATTTTATTAGTTCGGACTTCCATTGTCTAATATGATTCGAAATTTATGAAAAAACAAATAAAATTAGTATGAATATCTAAAATATGAATTATACATTGTATATGAGAAATGAAATGATTAAATAAAAGATGAAAGTGACCACAGAGTAAAAATAATGAAAAATTAAAATCAGCAAAAAAAATGAAAAAAAAAGAGAAATAAAAAAGGAAATATTTCAAACCAAGTTACTTCACGACGTCTCAATTGTTAACATCCACACTTGTCTTCGAGTGATGACTGGATTATTCTTCGAAGAGATGACTAATTTTATGTCATTCGAATGCTTTCACCTATAGTCTCTTTTCTCTCTCCGCTTCACTGGTATAGCGAAAGTTGACAGTTTTTACGCTTTATTAAAGGTTTCAACATGTTGCATATCTCTACGCCAGCTTGCCTGAATGCGTCGTTGTACAATATATATGCAGCTTCTCTGAATTTATTCTTAAACCAATGTTCCTCCCTGTGGATGATCTCAGCTTGGGACCACTTGATGTTATGTTAATGAGTCTAAGCAGACTCTACTATTCTCGATTTTCAGATTTCTCTTTGCTGTGTGTTTCTGTTGTTCTCAGCAATGTGGACTTTCAGAGGCCACTTAGTTTCTCCGATATAGGATTTGCCGCACTCACAAGGGTATCTGATAAATGAAATTTTTGGATTCGCAGTCCACGTTTGGTGGCCTGGTTTTCGTGGGGGTGCTACAGGTTGTGTTTCCGGCTCTGAACCCGTTCTGTTGTTGTACTTGGACCCAATTCTTCTTATCATTTTTGACAATCCTCTGACGTAGGAAAATACAAGCAGTGGTTGTGATGACTTCTTTACCTTGCGAAGCTCTTGTTATCTCCTAGCCAGTTCTATCATTACTTTAGAGTAGACCTTCCTTGGCTTCACAGAGCCCGAAAGCAGGATCCACTAGAGTTACAACCAGTGCTTGCCCTTCCCTACGCCAGAGGATTCTCGGAAAAAATAAGAAGAAATGGGTTCAGGTTCAATATCAAAACGTGCTTCAGGTCCAGAAACACTATACGTAGCAACCTCATGGAAGCTAGGCCACCAAACATGGACTGCAATTTCAAGAATTGCATTTCTGTATCTGTAGAGTAGGGGGGCTGAGTGTAGGACCACAGCACTTAGGCCACATGTGACCCATTGTACAGCCTTCCGAGGAGTTATCCTCCTAGGTCGTAGTCCATCCTATCCTTTCCAGGAAGGTGGATAGGTCACTAGGAGACTCTTTTATATCGGCAGGTGTAGGCCAAGACTCGCCGAACACACACTCTCTTATTGACGATAATTCCGGACACTCAAATAAGACATGCCTGACAATTTCATCTTCCTGTTCACACATCCTGCATAGAGGTTTGTCCACTAGCTCTACAATATGGAGGTGTTTCCTCAGTTGACAGTGGCCATTTATAAATCCTACTGTTAACTGAAAGTTTTTCCTGGTCATCGCCAGATATTTCTTCGTCGCCAGCTTTCCAGGGTCGCCCAGGGTGATCCTGGCAAGACTGCATTCCTTAGGGATTGAGCATGGGTGTGACGTTTGACTAGTTCTGCAATTGTCGAAGTCATTAGGCCGTAGGTGTCACTGGGTCCTGAAATTCTTAGTCCAGCTGCTTCCTTGGCTAAAGAGTCGGCAATGCGATTACTTTAACTCCTGTTGTGACGTTTAACCCACCTCAGGATAATGTTTTTAGTTACCGAGGCTTTGAGTGAATCTCGTTGGTACTCTAGTACTAGCCCTGAGGTAACACGTTGTCTGTTCAAGAATAATAGGGCTTGTCTACTATCAGTGAGGATTGTTTTGTTTTTGACAGAAATTCCTTTCCTGCTTATTTGTTTTTGGGACGATTGAGATACCAGCCAGTTTTGTTTGAACCACTTTGATATTTTTTCCCATTCCCAACTTAACCTTAGGCTCAGTGATCTGGAGTAAACTCCACATCCTAAGCTTTCTTTGGTTTTTGAGCCGTTTGTATATATACGTATTGCATTTGTGAACTCTGAACTCTCTATTTGGTAGGGTTTATTAAACACAAACCTGGATTCAATTGCATCACTGGCTGCCTGCAGCAAAGGTTTCGCAGTTAGCGTTTCTCGCCACAGGCTTAGCCTCAGTTGGCCCATTTCTACTTCGAGGTTTACACCAGCCGTGCGCAATCGTAATATGTCCATTACGTACAGGTTCAGAGGGGTCAGACCAGTAATTAATTTCATTGTCGCGGTTGGTATTGCTCTCATGGCTTTTGTGATGTTTGAACAACCAATCGCTGTATTCGATATAATTTTTGGATAGCCGTTGCTTGTAGAACTTTCGGTCCCTATGCAATGGCTCCGTACGTTAATATAGGTTTTATTATTGCAGTGTATATCCAGGTGACCACACGGGGTGAAAGATCCCATGTGCGTCCCACTGTCCTCCGACATTGTTCATAAGCCATGTATGCTCTTTTTACTGTAGGTGAGTGTTCCATGTTAGGTTTCTGTAGAGGGTAGTACCAAGGTATTTCACCTCTTCAGAGAAGTTTAATTTGCTTTTGAAGATTTCGGGAGGTTTTCAGCCCGATAAAATTCTTTTCCTGGTGGAAAGGACCATCTCAGTCCTCTTGGAATCGATCGACAGTGAGTGTTCCTTACATGCCAGAGCATTTTCGAAAAAAACAAGAAAAAGTGGGTTCAGGTTCAACATCAAAACCTGATTTAGATCCAGAAACACCATCTGTAGCAGCCTCACGAAAACTAGACCACCAAACACAGACTGCGATTTCAAGAATTGCATTTACCGGACACCCTGCAAGTGAGGAAAATCATACATCGGTGAAAGTAAGAGGCCATCAAAAGTCCGTATTGCCGAGCACAAGGGAAACACACAGCAAAGAGAAACAAGTATATCGAGGATAGTAGAGTCTGTTTGGACTCGTCAACATAACATCAAGTGGTCCCAAGCTGAGATCATTAACAGAAAGAAAAACTGGTTTGAAAGGAAGTTTAAAGAAGCTGCATATATGTTGTATAACGATGCATTCAACCAATCTGGCGTCTAGATACGCAACATATGGAAACCTGTAATCAAGTGGAAAAACGGCCAACTCCCGCTAAACCAGTGAAGCGGAGGGAAGGAAGAGGGGAATGCTGAAAGCGCTCGAGTGACCTATAAATAATCATCTTTCGGAGTAATAGTTCAGTCATCACTCGAAGACGATTGTGGATACTAAAAATCGAAACGTCGTGAAGTAACTTGGTTCGAAATCTTTTTAATTTTTTTATTCCTTTTTTATTTTTTTCAATACTTATATCATTCTTTGCTGATTTCTATTTCNGAATTATTTGCGTTGAAATGAAAACTTATCCCATTCAAGAGTGAATAGATATGATTTTAGCGATTGGTGAGTTGCTTTTTGGCGTCGAGGGTGTGAGCCCAAAAATATCCAGACCGGAATCATCCAAACCAAATGGTTTCAAACGATTGCTACATGAATTTTGTAGGAATGGAAGCGTAGTTTATGAATATGCAAATAGAACGAAACCTATCATCGGAGCGAGAAAATACATTTCTGATTATGGAATTGATCGTGAGATCAAGAAAGATACAGGAATAAGCAGACGGATCATTTCTAGGGTAATGAAAAAAAAAACAAATTTTATATGTACCGTATTCAGATGTACCAGGAATTATATAAATAGACTTCCGTCAACAAATCAAGTTTTGTCTATGGGTTCCGGACAAGTTCAGTTAGAATATACATTTTTTCGCTTCCATTTGTTTTTCTGATGAATCTACTTTTCATAATAATGGCTTAGTGAATAGACACAACTTCCATAATTATAGTGATGTGAATCCTCATTTTTTTCTCACTCAGGATTAACAGAATAGAAGGTCTGTTAACGTGTGGGCAGGAATTATAGGTTCACAAGTAAAAATACCATGATGGAAACAAGGATAGTCAAAAATTTTTTCAATTTTCACGAGATGATCTGACTGATCCTCTGAAAAATGTGACGCTAAATATCAGACAACGAATGTGATTACAACTGAATAGAGCTCCGGCACATTTCAAATTCAGTTTCAGACAGTTTTTGAAAATGTGCTTTCCGAATAAATGGATTGGTAGGGGAGGACCACAAAATTGGCCAGCGAGATCACCAGATATGACTTGCCTTGATTTTTTTCTATTTGGATACTTAAAGAATGAAGTTTACGACACTCCTCTTATCAGACTGAAGGATATGAAGAAGAGAATGAGGGCTGCTTTTAGAAGAGTAACGTCTCGAATGTTGAACATTCTGTTATAGAAAAACACAGAAACACAATCAATCGACATAGAAATCAATTGCTTATTTTTTCAACATCAATGAGTGTTCTTTGGCTATCATTTGTCTTTCCAATAGTGCTATTTTTCATCATAATGTTATTCATAATGGTATCCGAAGATGACTTATTTTGTGATATTTCTGCCAATACAGCATTGGCTAGCTGCAGTTTGATTTCTCGAAGACTTCAACCTTCAGAGTCATTTTGTCATAAGTATGATCTTTCAGACCATGTATGGCCTTTTCTGGGCCGAAAAAGTTATTTATTACAGCTTTATTTCGAACATGTTCCTCTTTTTCTGGACAAATTTCAGAAAACATAGGAGTCTCTTCAACTTTAATATTTCTCGATCTTGCCTGTGAACTGATCTCGCTCAATATTTGTTGTTCACATGAAGACAATTCTTCGGGAAAAGAGGGCCCTCCTCTAATAACTATAGAAAATTCATTTTATTGGTCCTTTTTTTGTTTTGGAACTAATATCTTACAGAGTCTGCAAAAAACTATATGATGAGGAGAAGTAGGAGCGTCTATTTTCTTTTACCTTTCTCCATTGTTCACAACCCTTTCTACTTCCAGGAATAAGATAAGTTGTAGTGAATGTGTCTTTTTCTTTACCTCTCTCTATTGCTTACAATCTTTTTCACTTCCAGAAATATAAATATGTAGTTCTGTATTGAGCTCCCTCCCACCTATTTCTTGCATCTTCAAAGTGAAAGGTGCTGTAAATTTCCTCTGAGGACACTTTATATACAGGCTGATTCACGGTGGATGGTACATTAGACGTTTCTGGTGAACCAGACAACGGATCACTTTGAAAATTTAATGGAGGGCATATTCGGAATGTGCCCTGTTAGAAATATTCTGAATTTTGTAGAACAATTGATACTTTTTTTTATAAAAGGTAAACTATAACCCCGAATACAGTGCAGTATGTTATCATCAGAACAAATATTTTGCCAATCAACCAAAAACAACTTGAGTCGACCAGCATAGTTGGTGTATACCTGATTTATTTCCTGCGTTTTTCTTGTATCCTCCTTGTGATCATTTTTCTTTGATACCTCGAGCCCTCGTTTTTGATCCTGTAGTCCACTTTTTGATAATTCTTTATTCTGTGCTTCTGGAAAGGTCGCTTGAGGTTTAAAGGAGTTGATGATTGAACAGAATAATGTTTTTTATATTATTTACAAGCATTTTGAGCAGCTTGTGCCGTTTTGCACTTTTCTGCAAACCCAAACCCGAAAAGGAACTGATCAGACAGATATTCTTCAGCAATCTTTTTCACTGGTTCATTCATCATCGAAAAAATCTCATGTATTCGGTGTCTCGGAATTAAAAAATGACTCGCGCACAATAATTTGGCAGAGTCTACCAATGTTGCTATGTTTTTTCCTTGATGTCTTTATGATTGTCATCAGTCAAAAAACAATCTGAAACTTGGCCAATTGCACCAAGACCTTTGCCCATTTTATTTTGCACTGCTGATAAAAATGCATCTTTCTTCAATTGTATCCCCGAACATAATCCTTGCAGCTCATTATTCAGTTTTGGTGCACTGAGTAGGGAACAATTTTCAGGAATTTTCCATTTGTTAGATAGGGAATCTCGGATTCCTTTATCGAAAGAACTCAAATAAACAGACCATCTTGTTACAATATCCCCGTTTATAGGTTCTCCCATAACCGTGTCTGAAAAGGGATCAACACATATTGACTACAGACAGAGAATCACTTTGTGTAGTTGGGACATCCTGTACCTGAGCCTCTGTTATAATTCTCACAAGTGCATCTTCCTTTTCATCTGAGTCATCATCCGTCGAATTGAGATTTCTATGACCCCTCTATATATCTTTCAGATTCTGACACACCTAAAAGTTTCCCGGAATGAATCGACTGTGAATAGAGAGAAAAAAACATCAGACAGTGTGATTTCTTTTGCCAAGATTCTGAATAGAAATACTTGACACACACATGAACATCCTTAAAGAACAATATTAACTGCCAAGAATATTGAGCAGTTGAACACACAAGCCAAAATAGTAGGCACAATATCAACTGCCAAGAATATTGAGCAGTTAAGTACACAAAGCCAATTTAGCTACATGTACAAGTGAGCCTGTCTTTCATGAATAAGATCCTTGTTGCCACTCCTACTGAAAATAATTGAAGCATGATCATAACCCTTTCATTACTTACTAGAAATGTTCTTCATTTGCTTTTTCAATAACCAAATTTTCTTTTTCATTTTGCACAACTCACCAGTAATTTTCCGTCTTTTACCAGTCGTTATTAATAGATGTGATCGGTACCGTATTAAAACCCATAATGAATCAATGGGCTGAGTATATTGATATGGAATACTTCTTTCATTCGGGTGTAAACTAGTGGTCGGTTTCCGCCTCAGAGGCGTAACTACAAGGTGGTCTATGATAGAGTGGTTCTGAAATATAATCGTCTATTTTTTACATGGGTAAGGGTATGTATAGGGGCGTATAATTTAACGCGACATGAATTATGCGTCGAGACGAAGTTAATACGCCCGTGTGTATAGGGCCTGAGACACATCCATATGATACTGCGATTTGCCAAAAGGCAAAGCCAGAGACTGTTTAGTCGCATCCACGTCATGCTGAGTACTTGTTTTTCATTTCTGATTTCCGTCATAAACTACAAATGTGAGTTCAATTATTGGGTTAGACGTTTGAGAACATATCCTGTAACAGGGATAATTTGTGTGTGGGTTCTGGGTAATATAAAAGTTTAATTAAAGAACAAAATTATCACTTACCTAACACCAGGAAGAAAATTTACTTTGCAATATTTAACAAATAAATTTTTTTCTAAAGGGCTGTCAGATTGGTATGTCGGCATCGAAATTCACAGAACAAGGTTTGAAATAAAAAACGAAAGGTCAAATAAAAAGAAAAACAACAAAAACCTTCGTCGCCAATGCTGAATTGTGGATAATTATTTCGCAGACGATCAACTAGTACCATCTGGCGATAAATAGTACAGGATACTTTCCTATGCTACAATCCTAAAGTGGAAAATCCCCAAGCCCTTTCTGGATTGAAAATAATTGGGACACAGCCCTAAAGTTTAGAATTTGTTCATCTGAGATTGATCCAAAAAGAAAGGACTCAGCGAGCTATACACGGTGCGATGGGTGAGATACCACGCATCGAAACAAAAACGGATCTGGAGAACGCCACACAACAGCTGCAACAGGCGATCACTCAAACGATGGAAAGAAGCGCACGAGAAGTCCCAGTCCTGCGCTTCAACTTTCAAGAGCATCTTCCACCAGAAACGATGGAACTGATAAGAATAAGAAGACGTCTGAAAAGACAATACGAAAGGACACGTGCACCTATGGACAAAAGGTGCATGCAGAGAGCCAACAGGATACTGAAAGAAGAACTGAAAGCTATCCGAGAAAGACAATTGACTACCCGTCTGGAAGAACTAAACACTGAAGACCAGTCTGCATGAAGAATGCAGAAAGTACTCAGGATAGGATCTCGACAGCCATGCCCGCCAATACACGGCGAGCAAGGATTCGTCTACACTGACCAGAAGGAGGCGGAAGCATTCGTGGACAACTTCGAAAGGCAGTGCAGAGAGAACGACGTCCCGTTCATGGACGAGGTAGACGAAATCGAGAGACAGGTGGAAAGAACGGTACGAAGATTAAGACAAAGAGCGGATAACGCGCAACCTCTGGTCCCGACATCTCCCGAGGAAGTGAAAGACATCCTAAAGGCCCATTTACATTTGTCACTTTTGATGATCATCTTGAAGGAATCATCGAAAGTGACAAGTGTAAATTGCCTTTCATTGTGATTTCATCCAAAGTGTACACTTAAGATGAAGGATGAAATATTTCGACCCCCGACCAACTTTTGATGAAAGAGTACACTTCGTAATTTCAGTTTTTTGTTTCAATAAAATTGTTATTTTCGGTTAATCTTTTTATTTTTTTCAGGGATTTCAAATCAATTTATATTATATCAGACAATGGAAGTCCGAACTGATGAAATATTCCCAGATCATACACCTCGTCTGCGGAGTTGGCATGTGAAAGAACTAAGGCATCGCAGAGTATAATTTTACTTTTTTTTTATTCAGGAATGCTCTGTTGGAATATACCATTTTCAAATTTGCACAACCCCGTTTCAGAATTTGTGAAATGTGTGTTTTAAAACGAAGACTGTTGTCAAGATATCGGCTCAAGTTTTTTGAGGGAAGATCTGTTTATTTATTTGTAATACAATACTCTACAGGACATAGGCCAATTACAGAGCAGGAAATAACAGAGTATAATGAATACATCACAAACAAGTAACCTGTAAAGTCTACAAACAATACAAACAAGTGACTATAAAGACTACATATTTTATATTTATTATAGGTGACAATTTGCAACTGAATATATCTAAATTATCGCTAACAGAATTTGTCACTTTACACATGGTATGGATCGGAGAATTCTCCAGAACATTTGTGCGAGATGTTTTTATATAGAAAGTAGTCGGGTGTCTGGAACAGATTCTAGGAATGCACATATTAAACTTCTCCAGAAATGTTGGGCAGTCAACTATGCTTTTGATAATTTCATAGGTTAATGCAACACTATAATATTCACGCCTTTTTTCGAGACTGCAAAAGCTTTTGTAGCAATTCAGAATGTAGCAATCATCGTTGAATTGCTTCTATTCTATCAATGTGATATTGATCCATGATGTTCCATCTATTACAATATCTATGAAATATACATATAAACGCGTGCAATCGCTGCTAATCATAAAGTGCTATAGGGCGGAGCGCGGCTTTCGACGCGCTATTTATAGGCATCAGCCGCCGACCCTCTGGCCGCTACCGCCGCAACCGCTATATCTCTGCATTTTGAATCTGTTATATCTTCAAAAACATTCATTCAAATTACATGAAAAGAGCCATATTATTCTATATTAAATGCACAATATTTTTGAGGTACTCAAATGACCGAGAATCGATGCTGTTTTGCTCAAAATCGCTTCATAAATAAGCCATTATTTCTCGAGGATAAAAAATATTCATTGTGGTTTATCCATATAAACCTTCCTCTTGAATCACTCTATCTATTAGAAACACTAGCATGAAAATCCTTTGCGTAGTTTTAAATATCTGAGCATACATAGAGACAAACAGCGAATGGTGAAATGGGAGTTATTGAAGACGCCTTATTAATTTTTAGGTATGGTACCAAATCCGGAGATTATCATTCTGAAGTGAATTCTACGAATTATGATAAAGGGTTACGGGAGGAAGTGATTCAAAATTAACCTGAAAATTCTATAATTGTCTGTGAGAATGTTTTCTATCTTTCTGTACAAGTTAATCCAGCACCTAACAGCAATTCAAGGAAAAATGATATGATTGAATGGATATTTCAAATGAATATTCACTTTAATCCTACTAGTTCAAAACCTGAATTATATCAGTGAATTAGGTCAAATAAAGAACGCTCTATAACTTACCAGTCGGTGAACTCTTACGAAAACATGGTCACAACGTTTCAAGTCTACCTCCATAACATCCGGATTGAAACCCCATAAAACTGATAGGCATCTGTAAAAAACAACATCAGACAAGAAAATGTCACATTCAAACTGAAAGATTCTAAAAAATTAGTAGAGGCAGTATTTTGTAAAATTAACTCTGATGATTGGAAAAAAAGGTGTGAACATGTTGCTGAAGCGGATGATGAGTACATTTGGCATTAAGCTGTGATGCAAAAAGATCGATACATGGTTTTCCAGATATTGTATTATTTTACTAAAGACTCTGTTATTCAATGAATATTCTGTTTCGGCAGAGAGACTCCGTGATTCCACATCAGCATAAATATTTTCTCTAGAAGGAATATAGGAAGCAAAAACCCAAAGATTTTTAGATTCGCACCATTGCCAAATTTCTCGTGTAATTTCATTTCACGCCATCCATTCTGTCGATGAATTGAGGGGAATGAACAATAACCAGAAACTTCCAGATATCTCCCTACACTATGGCACTATTAATGACTTTTACTGCTCCGTAGTTGAGAAATCAACTGAGAGATTGAAAAGCATCATCATCAACCTGAGAAACAAAAAACATCTGGAACTGACAGTTCGTCTATCAGAATATTTGAAAACTTACCAGATTGCGCTCTACAGGTTCTTGTTCAACTTATAAACGACACTTTCAGGCGTGGAGTTTTTCCATAATTAAAAAAAAATCAATGGTCATACATTTGCCTATGGGGGGTGATCCTTAATGATCCGTCAAACCTAAGACCAATATCTTTACAACCAACTCTTGCAAAGTTGATTGAGAAATTAGTCAAAATAAGACTTAATAAGACCATTTAAATATAAATAAAATACTCACTCCTCATCAATTTGGGTTTCAGGAAAACAAAAGCACTAATGAAGCGAAATTTAATTTTCTTCATGAAGCATACAGCAACTTGAATGATAGTGAGGCGACTGCGGCATTATTCTGTGACTTGTCAAAAGCATTTCATTGTGTTAACCACAGAATACTGCTGCAGAAGCTACATCATTATGGAATTGCTGGAAACTGCCTGCAATGGATTAAATCCTACCTTACAGGATGAAGACAGTTTGTTAAAACCAATACAAAGAACGTGAAAGCAAGTACCCCAAGGATCGATCTTAGGACCCATACTTTTTTACTATATGTAAATTACCTGGCTACTGTACGTATTTCTGGTAGTTTCACCATTTTTGCAGATGATACTACACTTTTGTGGCATAATATAAACCAACAGAATTTATATGAAAGCATATGTAAGGACCTCAGCGAAATTAAACAATGGTGTGATGCAAATCTGCTGTCATTCAACACTAAAAAAACTAGTATAAACACCTTTAAGTGCAATCTACCAGAAATTCATATGAAAAGTAAAGTAGTGGAAAATAAGATCTCTACAAAATTCTTAGGAATTAATATCGATGAGTGAAATTTGAGGAGCACATAGGCATTATAAACAAGAAAATTTCCTCCGGGTGTTTTGCATTCAGAATAGTATCAAAGGAACTGGGATTTCACGAAGCAAAAAATATTTATTATGCTCTCATAGACTCTCACTTAAGGAATGGCATAGCATTTTGGGGTGTATGCAGTAAACAGCTGTTTCAATATGTTCATATTACAAAAACGTACGGTACGGTATCTCTGTGGTGCAAAGTGGAATGATCCTTGTAAGCCACTGTTTTTAAAGCATGGAATTTCAACAGTGACAAATCCAAAAAGAAACCGATCAGACATATATTTTCAGCAATCTTTTTCACTTGTTCATTCATCATCGGAAACATCTCATGTATTCGGTGTCTCGAAATTAAAAAATGACTCGCGCACAATAATTTGGCAGAGTCTACCAATGTTGCTATGTTTTTTCCTTGATGTCTTTATGATTGTCATCAGTCAATAAACAATCTGGAACTTGGCCAATTGCACCAAGACCTTTGCCCATTTTATTTTGCACTGCTGATAAAAATGCATCTTTCTTCATTGTATCCCCGAACATAATCCTTGCAGCTCATTATTCAGTTTTCGTGCACTGAGTAGGGGACAATTTTCAGGAATTTTCCATTTGTTAGATAGGGAATCTCGGATTCCTTTATCGAATAAACTCAAATAAACAGACCATCTTGTTATAATATCCCCGTTTATAGGTTCTCCCATAACCGTGTCTGAAGAGGGATTAACACCTAACATATTGACTACAGACAGAGAATCACTTTGTGTAATTGGGACATCTTGTACCTATGTTATAATTCTCACAGGTGCGTCTTCATTTGCATCTGAGTCATCATCCGTCGAATTGAGATTTTTATAACCCCTCTATATATCTTTCAGATTCTGACTCACCTAAAAATTTACCGGAATGAATCAACTGTGAGTAGAGAGAAAAAACATCACACTGTGATTTCTTTTGCCAAGATTCTGAATAGAATACTTGACACATACATGAACATCCTTAAAGCACAATATTAACTGCCAAGAATATTGAGCAGTTAATAACACAAAGCCAATTTTGCTATATGTACAAGTGAGCCTGTCTTGAATAAGACCCTTGTCGCCACTCCTACTGAAAATAATAAAAGCATGATCATAACCCTTTCATTACTTACTAGAAATGTTCTTCATTTGCTTTTTCAATTTTCAAATTTTTTTTTTAATTTTGCACCAGTAATTTTCCGTATTTTACCAGTCATTATTAATAGATGTGATCGGTTCCGTATTGAAACGCATAATGAATCAATGGGCTGAGTATATTGATATGGAATATTTCTTTCATTCGGGTACAAACTAGTGGTCGGTTTCCGCCTCAGAGGCGTAACTACAAGGTGGTCTATGATGGAGTGGTTCTAAAATATAATCGTCTATTTTTTACATGGGTAAGGGCATGTATAGGGGTGTATAATTCAACGCGCTATGAATTATGCGTCGAGACGAAGTTAATACGCCCGTGCGTATAGGGCCTAAGACACATCCATATGATACTGCGATTTGCCGTTGGAATGCCAAAAGGCAAAGCCAACGACTGTAAAGTCGAATCCACATCCTGCTGAGTACTTGTTTTTTATTTCTGATTTCCGTCAGAAACTACAAATGTAAGTTCAATTAATTGGGTTTGACGTTTGAGAATATATTCTGTAACAGGGATAGTTTTTGTGTGGGTTCTGGGTAATAGTTAAGGTTTATCAGGATGCCTCAGCTTATTTATGATTGTCGATAACGACTCCCAAAACTAAAAACTTACTGATTTCAGTAATACATTCATTTTAAAGAACAAAATTATCGCTTACCTAACACCAGGAAGAAAAATTTGCTTTGAAATATTTAACAAATAAATTTTATTTCAAAGGATTGTCGGATTGGTGTGCCGGCATCGAAATTCACAGAATAAGGTTTGAAATAAAAAAAGGAAGGTCAGATAAAAAAAAAACAACAAAAACCTTCGTCGCCAATGCTGAATTGTGAATAATTATTTCGCAGACGGTCAACTAGTACCATCTGGCGATAAATAGCACAGGATACTTTCCTATGCTACAATCCTGAAGTGGAAAATCTCCAAGCTCTTTCTGGATTGAAAATAATTGAAACACAGCCCTAAAGTTGAGAATTTGTTCATCTGAAATTGATCCAAAAAGAAAGGACTTATGAATTTGGTCAACTGTGATTGGTTCAAAGGTGTGAGTCACTGTATTTCGGTACACTTTTGAATAGGTCATACAAAAATAATTGAATTTCATAAGAGGTACTATGTACCTGACTATAACCGTTCTGGAGTTATTGATTTTTTTATGAAACTGCTAGGTACAATTCTATACTGAATAACATCGAAATGTATAGAAATCATCGTTTCAAATTCTGACAAGGCATAAAAGATATTTTGAGCTATAAATTTCGATAAAACCCGTTTCTCAAAATTATTCAGAATGTTCAAAAATCATTGTTACTTTTTAATAATTTCGGACAAACATAACTTCAAATATTACTGGAGTTTTTTCCCAACACCTTGACACGTGTTTCGATCACCAAATGAACACCTTCAAAGAGGAAGATTAAAACTAAGAACTAGTGCGAGCTAATCCTATTTATGCTATAAAGGTAACACATACAGGTAAACCATCCAGGCGTAACAACCATACAGGTATACCAACCNGAAACTTGTAACTTCCGTTTCAGTCGAGGGGCAAGTATGTTGTCGCATTTCTTAAGGACGTCTTTCACTTCGGCAATCATCTTTGGTAACGGGTTCCTGGACAATTTCGCATACGGTCCGTTAGTAATGAGAGTATTGACCCTTTCGTAGCAGTCCGATTTATCCAGAATTACTAGTTTGTTACCTTTGTCGGCTTTCAAATAAAAAACGTCCTTTTTTCTCAATCGTCTGATAAGTTTCTTTTGGTTTTTATTGTTGTTTATTGAATGCTTTCGTTTATATGTTATCTTGTTCTTGGAGATTTGATTCCTGACCTTTTCTCGAACTAGTCCCTTCGAGGAATCGGGCATATATAGAATCGAACTTTCAACACTAGCAACGATATCCTCAAGAACTTTCTCGGAAGGCGGGATGCCAAATTTCAAACCGTTGTTCAAAAAGTTGATCTCTTCCATTATCAGACGATTGTGATGAATGATTTTCAACAATATTTATGACTTTCGGAGTGGTTTCTTTCGGTTTATGCTTAAATATGAGGGTTTTGAGTTTCTTATTGAACGTACACATTTTTCTGATATATTTTGATTGAATCATCCGAAATATTCCTCTCTGAAAGTCATTCCATTGTACGTAATCATTTTCGTCTAATCTATATGTTACTTTTTCATATAGTCTATACGATTCCGTCCAGACCGGAAGCATCCGGTCTGGAATTTCGTAGGAATGGAAGCGTAGTTTAGGAATAGGCAAATAGAACGAAACCTATCATCGGAATGAGGAAATACATTTCTCATTATGGAATTAATCGTATAAAACCCTCATACAAGTCAATGTGAGATCGAAAAAGATACAGGAATAAGCAGACGAATCATTTCTAAGGTAATGAAAAAATACTAATTTCATCTGTACCGTACTCAGATGCACCAGGAATTATATAAATAGACTTCCATCAACAAATCGAGTTTTGTCTATGGGTTCCGGACAAGTTCAGTTAGAATATATATTTTTTTTGGTTCCATTTGTTTTTCTGATGAATCTACTTTTCATGATAATAGTGAATGGACACAACTTCCATAATTATACTGATGTGAATCCTCATTTTTTTCGCACTCAGGATTAACAGAATAGAAGGTCTGTTACTACGAATGTGATTGCATTTAGATAGAGCTCCGGCACATTCCAAATTCAGTTTCAGACAGTTTTTGAAAATGTGCTTTCCGAATAAATGGATTGGTAGGGGAGGACCACAAAATTGACCAGCGAGATCACCATATTTGACTTGCCTTGATTTTTTTCTATTTGGATACTTGAAGAATGAAGTTTATGACACTCCTCTTATCAGACTGGAGGATATGAAGGAGAGAATAAGGGCTGCTTTTCGAAGAGTGTCGTCTCAAATGTTAAGCAGTCTTTCATAGAGAGAGTGGATCTTTGTGTTCAACAGGATGGTTATTATTTTGAGCACACACCTTGAATTGAATATTTTTGTGTTTCTTATTTTGTTGTTATTCCACTTGAATAATAAAAAAAGTAGAGTCAGGTCAATGAATTACTATTCTTGATAAATTTTTTCAATCTTCCAACTTCAGCTTATACTTGATTATTTGACTGAAGCAATTCTTATTGATGAAAACTTTATTGGTAGAGTAACTGGTGCAGTTTCTTGCAGGTGATTCAGACTATCATATTTGATCTTGGCTAATCCCCCTTCTACCAATCCCTCAAAATGGAGACGAGGAAATATTCAACGTGTTGCACAGAAAAACCAGGTGCACCATAGAGAGGTGTGATGGTTTATTGAAGATGCGTTTCATATTCTAAAACACAAAATTTTACAATATTCTCCTCATGAGTGTTTGAAAGATTNGCTTATGGATAATACTAACCTTTGCAATCACTTACAGAAGGTGTCTGAAAAAATGAAGAAATTTTGGGCACTTTTTTTATGACCTCCTCCCTTTTCTGTTTATTTTTTCTTTTCGTAGCTCCGCTGGGATAATCTCTTTTGCTTTCACTCATTGTTTTTCATAAATCTCTACTAACACTATTTAATCAGGAGAATTGTATTGTATTACAAAGTAATGCACTATTAAATTAAACACTTCAATAAACACTACTCTCCGTAGTTCGTATGCAGATTAGACGTATTATTTTACGGAGGCATCCCCTTTGAAGTAAAAACAAGAAAAAACAATTGGTTTGTTTTCAATTTTGTCATTTCAGAAGTAAAATGAAATTGGGAAGTTTTTATTAATTTTTGTTTACGCAAGTTGGGGGCTCTCGTGGTTTGGGGGCCCCGTTGGTTTGGGGGCCCCGTATAATTGATACGGCGGTAGCCTACGCCTCTGCCCTGATCTAATTGAAAACAATTTTTTGAAAGGTATGCTTCAACCCTCCTTGGATAATGTATGTATTGGATATGTATGTGTATATATATACATACATATTCAATACATACATACATACATACAATACAATACATGCATCATTCATAAAATATATATATTTTTTGAATGATGCAACTAATTTTCCTTTATTTTCAGTATTTTAATATTAAATTTCACAAAAAGGATTTGAAGCTTTATATGTTAGCGCTTTCGACAGCTGGT
>NW_019290460.1:0-54301 GCF_000500325.1 Leptinotarsa decemlineata
TAAGTTGTTTAACCCACACCCGTCTCCACTGTTTAGCTTAGCCGCGGATACCCATCTGTCTTATTTGTTACCGACAGATGATTCAGTCTCCTCTTGTAGTTTGTGAGGTGACACCGAACAATCGATTTTCACTTCCATCGTTCAACCCGTCCTAAGAATCACATGTTGAAAGGTAAGACCTCGTTCGTCCTTAGCTTACACAAGTTTTGACTATTGCGAGTTGTCGTTCGTAGTGGAGCGGGGGAGCGAGTTAACGGAAAAACAGATAGAGTTCTTAACAGATCCATGGATGCAACTAAAGTTGACGCCTATGAAAAATCACCGCTTTATAGTGTATTTGTGAACCTCCATTAATCGCAATCGCAGGTCTGAAGCATATAGGAATATCCTGGTGAATCAATTACAAATCCAGCGATGCACGAACCCGCAATGATCATGATCACAGGACTTGCAGTAAGGTGTTAATCAATCACTATGTCTGTTAATTCATTCCCTGTTACACCAGATCCAAATGTGTTCTCGATGTCCCTCGTAATTATTCTAAAAGTAACGAGCGAATAGTCGACTTGAAAAAGGAAGGCTCCGTCGTCTACTTCAGCAAACATCAAGTGGTCGTCGATTTTTCAGAACGGACAGGAACGGTTATATTTCACAGAACCCATTGAAACGACCTCTTGATTTACTACTGGCTTTGCTTTGGAGTAGATTTCAAACAACTGAAGAACGTTTTATTTGAAAAATACAAGGATTACTTTCGTTTTGAAACGACTGAAGCATTATTGTGCTATCACAAATTGTAAGTAGTGTTTGAAGAATGCAATAGCAAAGTATAAAAACACTGTATAAAAAACCACAAACAATGGTTGAAACATACATACACATAAAACATGCTAATTTGAAAATGATCAGTATAGAACTCAGCTAATCATTTTTCTGTACTGTAGTACTCTTTACTCTTAAGTGTAACTCGGCAGATGGTTATACATCTTCACACCATTGTAAAATAAGGAGTCCTTGACCAGAGAGTTGCATGGAATAGGCAATTTTGAATTGTTTTTGCACGCTCTGACGAGTTGTATAGTGATGGGTGGTAACCTCCAGTTTTACAAGATGTTTCTTAATTGAACACACTGTCTCCAGAATAAAAAGAGCTACAACCGTCAACAACTGTTTATCTATAAACAGTTGCCTGCATGAGTCACGAGGTTTAGCTTTGCACTATTATCGTATAGCTCTCATCTGCAATACAAATACAGACTCCAGCAAATTAAGGCTACACACACCCCAAAAAGGTATATTGTACCTTAAGTGAGACTATACCAAAGCATGATATGCTATTTTGGCAGTATAAACTCCCAGTTCTCTAGCAATAACTCTCACTGCATAACAGCCGGTGAAAATTTTACTTTTCATTTTTCTGATGTGAGCGTCAAATTTCAGTCCACCGTCTATATACAGTCCCAGAAATTTAGTACACTCTATATTCTCAATGATACCGCTCGCTATACATAAATTCTGAAATGAACATTTGAAACTCATATTTGTTTTCGAAATATTGAGGGAGAGTAGATTGGAATCACACCAAGACTTGATTTTTTGTATATCATGAGATATTGTTTCATTGAGTATATCTATACCTTTACTATGCCACAATATAGTTGTGTCGTTAGCGAAAAGAGTGAATGTTCCAAATATACTTATGTTCATCAAATCGTTAATATACAACAGGAACAATATGGGACCGAGAAACGATCCCTGTGGTACACCAGTATTTATTTCAATACTGTTCGAATATATAATCGTTTTCACAATCTGACTGCGACCATTGAGATACGACTCAAACCACTGCAGTGTTATCCCTCTACATCCATAGATATTCAGCTTTCGTAGCAGTATTTTTTGATCAACGCAGTCAAACGCTTTAAGGTCACAAAATACTGCTGCAGCAGCATCTCCATCATTCATATTGGAATACACCTCAAACAAGAAAGAGAATATTGCATCATGTGTGGCTCTTGTTGTTCTGGAATCCAAATTGATTTTTCCTTATAATGTTATGGCGAAGGAGAAATTCATTGAGTCCTTTCTTAATTAGTTTTTCAATTATTTTTGCAACAGTAGGAATGAGAGATATTGGTCGATAATTTGAAGGATCATCTACAGAGTTACCTTTTTATAAAGGAATCACTATCGACAATTTTAGAAAGGATGGAAACCTGCCATTTCTGAATGAAAGATTGATTAGTGATACAAGAGGTCTGAGCGCTTCTATCGGAAGATTTTCAATAATTTTGATTGAAATTTCGTCATAACCAGATGTTGATTTATTCCTTATATCACTAAAAACTTCAAACAGTTCATCAATATTCGTATCATCCAATTGAAGAGATTCATTGATTGCAACATTTTCTAAATTAATCAGTGGGACATATGATACCACAATATTCTGACTAAGCTTCTGTCCAACCGAACAAAAACATTCATTTATATCGTCCATGCTGATTGGTATTTCAATATCTCTGCTCTTTTTGGTACTATCTCTCAAATCATTCATGATAGACCAACTTTCTCTCATTTTATTGTGTGAATTATCAATTCTATTATTGAAGTAAATTTCTTGAGCAAGTCAAATGGTATTTCTATAAATTATCCGATAATTATTGAAATATAAATAAAAGTAAGGATTATTCTACACGCGATGTGAACGATAGTGTCAAGCACATAATCCAGAAGTGCCCAGTTTTTGAACCTGAAAGGCAAGCGGCAAAACTTTCCAGTGACCTCATTTCTGCATAAGAAGTAGCAAATGAAAACTTGTTGTTGACTCCAGTGACGTGGATACAGCTGACAACGATGATGATGATGTCAAAAATATCTGGATCAATAAATAAGTTGATCTTATTACATAATTCAACACGAACAGTCTCCATTACTTCCCCTGTAGGTCACGTTTTATATTTTTTGAGGTATCGTCCGTCGTCTACTTCACCTGTTTGACGTGAAAAGCACTCTGTGATAGAATCTGATTTATTCATTGGTAGGCCAGGTAACAAATTATTACTAAAGCTGAAGGATCTTCGATACAGCACCTCAATCTCCTCTTCATGAATTATTGATTCATCTCCACCAGAACTGTGTTATTTGCGACTGCCGCTACAGATTTCCACGACCGGAAACCGGACAGTCCAGGTAGATAAATCTTATGAATGGACAGTTCTCTAACGAAGTATTTTTATCAAAATTCATTTACATGCGGTTGATCAGTTTCAACAGTGGATTTGTTTGTTTGATTGGGATGTCATTATTGTTCATTTGGATCTCACTTTGATTCCATGCATTGAATCAAAGATTCTTTCAAGTACAGACTATTTTATTCGAAAGTATTACTTGCGAAACTATTATATCGAAAGAGAAACCAAAGAAATATTTTTTTCCAGAAGGTTCTTTATTGTTAAGTATATTGTAGATTAGGTTAGGTTAAGTCCAAAGTGAGGTCTATTCGACTCTCCACCGCAACTCGCAAAGGTTTATTGTGGCTCACACCTATTCATACTCGACCAAATAAATCCAGCTTATTAACGAAGCTCAGATGATAAGAGTACGGCTCTGCCGGACTCTAAAAACCTGACTCGGTCCCCATCGGGGCATGCACAAAGTATGTGCTCTGCTGTTCCATCATTTTCCAACATANTGGTTACGATACTTCATTGTACTTATGAAAAAACTTCCATCTTACTGAAAATATCAGGAGCTTTTTTCTTCTGGAAATTCCCTCGTTTATAACAAAATGGAAGAGTTGTGAGCCAACAAAATCCCCCAGAGTATATTGTGAAAGAAAATACTCTTGGAAGTCTCTTATCATCACCACTTCTTTCTAGGATAACGTGGTGTAACCGAATAGACGATGAAGCATGAACCACATCAGATTTTGTACTGAAATTGAATTGCGCGACTCATCCAATTTGCTCCCACTATTTACGATCGTATATTATGCTGCCTTCCCGAATTTTGCCGTTAAGGATGTAATTTATTGCAAATTTGGCCGATATTCTCGACGGTGCAAATGGAGGTTCAGTATCACGACGCGGTGTTATGAGATCACCTAAATCACATTAGAAACTAGACCGCAAACCGTTCATACAGCTCCAACCTAAAAATGGAGACACCTATAATTTTCTTTTCGATAAAATATTAAGTTCTCGACCCTAATCGAAGGCAACTAGCAATCTACAGGTTGGGCCTGAGCAAGGACCGAATTCTCGTAGTTGACGTTTACAAATAAAGTTTAACGATATTGAAGTTGAATTGTCATAATGTTTTTTTTTTTCAATATTTACCCGGTGAACTTTATGCAAATAGACCAAAATTGTTCTAATAATTTAGTTCGAAGTGAGGTGATCACAAAAATGATTTATCAATAATGTAAATATGGTGGCATAATGAATAAATATACATTTTTTCCGTGACTGAAATATTTGGTAATATTTCGAAAGTCATTAATATGTGTTGCACGAGTGCGGGTGTATAGATTTCAACTAACCGACGAAACTGTTGACAAAACTTGGAGTTGTCTTTCGTCAAATATCTCTTGCGTTTATTAGATAGAAATTTAATTCTTCGTCGATTTCATGACAGCAAACAATAATTTGAGTTTCTGAGCGATTCTATTAACGTCATCTACATCGTGGTTTCATATTGTGTAGTAATTTGAATTTTAATGATTATTACTATCTGACAAATTTCTACCTATTGAATAAGCTAGGTACATCATATATAAACTATCACACGTTAAAAAGTAAGATCTCGTTAGTCCTTAGCTCGCACAAGTTTCGACTTTTGAGAATTGCCATTCGTAGGGGAGCGACAGCTGGTTAACGGAAAAACACATTTTTTAACAGGTTCGTTTGAAAATGTCGTTATAGGATGACACTGGAGTAACGTTAGTTACAAATACAAGTGGTGTAAAAACATAGGGAATTCAATTTCTCACTCTTCATGCATTATGAATTTTGATCCCGGAGATACTATCTGTTATCTTGGTCATGATTTCACAAAAAACTTTGGTAAATTGTTTATTTTTTCGGTAATCAGATGATTCATAACAAGAGCACCAATTTTTTCAAACTGAAATGAATGAAATACGTCTTTAAAAGAAACCCTGTTCATTCTATACAAAATTCCTGTTATTTTCAGTCGATCATAATATAGTTTTGTATGTAGATTCACAAAACTCTTGTTATAAACGAATAGAGTTATTTGAAGGGATAAAGTATTGAATTCAAACAAACACTATGTGTTGAGATCAAATTGATATTGCTCTCCATTTGAAACAGTTTATTTTTCCCTTCAAATAGGTGGTGGATTTTGAGATGATATTATATTTCCTCGATTCAAAATAGTTCATCTTCGCAATGATATAATCAAACGAATGATGTCGTTGAAAGGCCAAGAAACTTGATTTCTTTGTTGAAAAAAGTGTGATTTTCTGGTTGAACATGGCGATGTTGGCATAAAGTAATAGTTTTTCCAGTAGAGATAAAAATGTCAAAGCAACCTATGATCTTCTTTCAAAGAAAAACTTTTTACTGTGTGTCTTCCGACAGTCCTGTTGTATGTCTCTAATATGTTTTTCCCGTTAACCAGTTATCGCACCCCTACGAACGACAACCCTCAGAAGTCGAAACTTGTGCGAGCTAAGGACTAACGAAGTCTTACTTTTTAACATGTGATTCCTAACACGGGTTGGACGATAGCAAGTGACTATCAAACGTTCAGCCTGGGGCTTGAACTATCGACTCACACATCAACCGATTGACTGCTTTTTCAACTTGTCATTTGTCTCATCAGTTGTGTTAGACTGAATCACGAGTGCACTGTCACTTCGAGAACAAGATCCTAAGTGAGTAAACAGGCGACTCCTAATGAGTCCAATGTGAGAAAAATCACTGTATGTGTTTATTATTCCTCAAAGCTGCAATATACGTCCCTCCTGTCAATAGAAAAAGTATACACCTCTATCCTCACAAGAGATTTAGGTGACACTCGTAAATCGTTGTTGTAGTATGGTTGAGCTGATTGCAATATCACTTTCTATACTAATAGTCGATATGTTCAATAATTGTGATAATAAACGTCACATCATAGTTATAACTGTCAGTTGAGAACTGAAAATTAAAAATGTACACAAGTGATGTTCGCTATATGAAGATAAAAATTGAATTCAAGACCTAGGAAAGATAATACTACAGTTGTATTCATACCATTTGCCTATATAGGTATGGTTATCTACAGTATGTTGTGTGATGTTCGCCGTGGTGGTCCTAATGTCCCATTGTGATTCCAGTACAGAAAGGTTGTAACGAAAAGTTTCTAGACTGTCTGCTGCGTACTGAGTTACAAATAAACAGAAGAAAATCGGTTGAAATTTTTAATTCGTCTCTGAATCTATCAATGGGAGAAAATATCTTCAAATGTTCTACTACAATTCGGGTAAATTTGTATTGATGGGAATTTTGTGCACTTTCTCCTTTCTTTGCACTTCGAACATGTTGGTTTTTCCTCTCTATCCAGAAATTTTTATTTTTTCAAGGAATTCGAGCACTGTGATAATCTCAGATGACAATTTTTTGTGTTATCGGGTGTGTATGGGTGTATAGATTTCAACTAACCGACGAAACTGTTGACAAGACTTGGAGTTGTCTTTCGTCAAATATCTCTTGCGTTTATTAGATAAAAATTTAATTCTTCGTCAATTTCATGACAGCAAACAATAATTTGAGTCTCTGAGCGATTCTATTAACGTCATCGTNCCACCCATACAGGTATACCAACCTAAATTAATTTTACAATTTTGCCTTATCTATTATTTTACAATATATGTTTGTATAAAACAATTTTCAGCTATATAAAAATTAATTTTTTGTCCTTTCTGAAAGTCGAGATGTCATTCATTCTGTCAAAAAGAAATTTCAACGAATTTTACAAACCGTACGAGCTTTCGAAAATGTTTTTGAGATTAACGTCTATCATATAACTTTCAGAATATGTATTTGTGGTTACGATACTTCATTGTACTTATGAAAAAACTTCCATCTTACTGAAAATATCAGGAGCTTTTTTCTTCTGGAAATTCCCTCGTTTATAACAAAATGGAAGAGTTGTGAGCCAACAAAATCCCCCAGAGTATATTGTGAAAGAAAATACTCTTGGAAAGTAGAATTAGTCAGGAGTCTCTTATCATCACCACTTCTTTCTAGGATAACGTGGTGTAACCGAATAGACGATGAAGCATGAACCACATCAGATTTTGTACTGAAATTGAATTGCGCGACTCATCCAATTTGCTCCCACTATTTACGATCGTATATTATGCTGCCTTCCCGAATTTTGCCGTTAAGGATGTAATTTATTGCAAATTTGGCCGATATTCTCGACGGTGCAAATGGAGGTTCAGTATCACGACGCGGTGTTATGAGATCACCTAAATCACATTAGAAACTAGACCGCAAACCGTTCATACAGCTCCAACCTAAAAATGGAGACACCTATAATTTTCTTTTCGATAAAATATTAAGTTCTCGACCCTAATCGAAGGCAACTAGCAATCTACAGGTTGGGCCTGAGCAAGGACCGAATTCTCGTAGTTGACGTTTACAAATAAAGTTTAACGATATTGAAGTTGAATTGTCATAATGTTTTTTTTTTTCAATATTTACCCGGTGAACTTTATGCAAATAGACCAAAATTGTTCTAATAATTTAGTTCGAAGTGAGGTGATCACAAAAATGATTTATCAATAATGTAAATATGGTGGCATAATGAATAAATATACATTTTTTCCGTGACTGAAATATTTGGTAATATTTCGAAAGTCATTAATATGTCTTGTATTTGAATCATTTTCTTCTAGCTGATTGGATTTTTATTTCATCAGTTCGGACTTCCATTGTCTATATAATATAAATTGATTTGATAACCCTGAAAAAATCAAAAAGATTAACAAAACACTGAAATTNGACCGTTACCACATCGCCTTTTTCTTTGTAATTTCAGTTTTTTGTTTGATAAAATTGTTATTTTCGGTTAATCTTTTTAATTTTTCAGGGTTATCAAATCAATTTATATTATATTAGATAATAGAAGTCCGAACTGATGAAATACACCACGAAACATTGTCAACCACCTTCAAACATACGTATTTTTTGATCAATGAAAATCTGTACTTTTACTAATACATTTGAACGTAAGAAAGAGGATATTTTATTTCCATATCGTAAAAAAAAACAGTTGAATATCTTATTTTTTTCACTTTTGGGCCTCAGTCTGCATTTTAGTGATAGCACTGGGTCTATTTTGAAATTCGATGTTTCTAATAACAAAAAAGTGAAAGCAGTTTTTGTTATCTTCTTCTGAGGGACTTATGGTGAATCTTTCATTTATTGACATTCATAATATTTATATTGACAGATATTGTTACGATATTACAATGGGATTGGGTTAACATTTCAATAAAATTGAATATCAAAGATTCAAAATCTGTTAGAAGAAATAACCATTCAATTCACAAAAAAGTAAAACGAGAAGTTGGTTTGAAAACTTTCAAAACCTATTTTTTTAATTGACGCACATCGTTCCTTGATATTCACTGCATCAAATTAAATTGTCCCGTTTCAACTGATCCATCTGGTACGTACAAACAAAAGTTCAATCATCACCCTCTCAAGTCTCAAAGACTAGGCTATAAAATGATATTGAAAACAATAATCGCGAAAATAAATCCAAATATCAACATTCAGACCCATTTCATCAGTCATAAAAATGAGATTAACATTATACCGGAAAAATTCATCTCAAATTTCATATCTTGTGGTTATACTCGTTCATCTTGAGCCCGTTTAATAACATTAGTGATTAAAATTTCGTTACGAGAAAAAATTCAATTTCAACGAGTGAAGCTTCTCCTTCTGTGAGTAAACCGCTCATGCTTTTCTTCATAATTATATTGTGCCAGGAAATGAAATTCTCTGTCGAAACAAATAATAAGTTGTCGTCTTATTTTTTAAATAGACCTTTTGTCGTACCTGTTTGAGTTTAATCTCATTTCAGACAGCTATTGATCATTCCACCACTCTTTCTCAGGGTCCGTAGAAGGAACAGTTTTTGATGGAAACGAATATTGAAATTTTAGGATACGGTTTTCGAAATCAGCGCGTTAAAAGTTTCAATTCATTTAGTCATGTTTTTAACCAGGTCTTCCTAATAAATATAGTTTGAAAAACTTAAAAACACGCTTTCAAAGAACATCGAACTGAAAAGTTGATTTTTTTTTAAAAAAAAATGAGCTTAAAACAATAACGAATGAAAAATACTAGTATTATTGTGAAAAAACCGTGGGCGCTTTGTGTCATAATTTTTGTTCGTTATTGTTTTAAGCCTATTTGAAAATTTCTTAACTTTTTAGTTCGATGTTCTTTAAAAGCGTGTTTTTTAGTTTTTTAAACTATTTTCATTTTTCATTTTTTAGTTTCGTATGCTATAAAAGCGTGTTTTTTAGTCTTTCTAAACTATATTCATTTTATCTAAACTTTGGGATCAATCAGTCGTATATTAAGATTCCGGAGAAAATCAGCTACCAAGCCCAAGGCAGCAGGCGCACAAAGGAGGGTTACAAATAAGGCAGCAGGCGCGCGTGTTAATAAAAAAATACTTTTTCAAATGAAGAAATTATGTAAAGTGAGTTCGAATTATATCAAGTAGATTACGTACAGCGCCATCTGCCCGCAAATAGATCAAGCAATAATGTCGATATATGAAGGCGATTACGTACAGCGCCATCTGCCCGCGAATTGATCAACCAATAATGTCGATATATCAAGGAGGTTACATACAGCGCCATCTGCCCACGAATAGATCAAGCAATAATATCGATAATTCTGTCAAATACAGATCCCGAGCTTGAGAGTTACAAACAAACATACATACATTCATACAGGTGAAGCTAAAAAAAGCGTGTTAAAAAACGAAGACAACGTGTGACTTCCAAAAAATCTCCCATCTTCAAAAGTACTCCTGTGTGGGGTAATTTGTATTGTCATGTAACATTTTTTTAACATTTTTTGAAAATTCTTTCCCCGTATCAGAATTAAGACTCCTACGGCACTTTTGGACATAATCTCTCATTACGTCAAAAAATACCTCTTTGTGAACATATTAGAGATTCAGAATTTCCTGGAAATAGCTGCTGCGTTACTGCTGCGACACCCGGTATAATAGTTCCAGGATTATTTCCGGAAGAATTTACAAATACTCAGTTCCTTTATTTTCATTTCTAATTTCCTAGACTCACGTCTGTTTTTGAAATGCCTCATTAACATTTCACATTAACGTCCATTTTAACATTGCTCTAATTAGTGCGGCTTTTTTCCTAACTCTGCATTTCGATGGCATACTTGTCCGTCTCTCACGGAGAACTTGTTCGACCCGAGAAATGTGTCGGAATACGAAATTGAAAATATTTCGCATTCCAGGACCGGCTGGAGAGGAAATTTAATTGACGCGGTGATCCGCGTGGAAAAATGCAATTTTCCTGTAAAGTGGGGACTACAAAAAACTCTAGAAGTCGTGATGTATTCACGCTGGGATTATTACTGCTTTATTATGTAATGAAGTTAACATTCCTTCGAGGAGATTGAAATTCTCAGGGGGAATATTTAATAAACAGGAGAATCAGCAGTTGCGAAATGAGTCCTTGTTGTTTTATTCATATCCTTACTATGAGAAATGGAGCATATTTCATCAGTGACTTCGTTTTATGTTATTGAAATTTGAATTGGGCTCTTCTATTTCACTTGCTTCATTTCTTCGTTCATCCATATTGAAATTTACGAACGTAGATATAAGTACGTCTATGGGTCGAAACTGCCTGATTTTACTTGGTGAATGAAATGTGTGTAGGATTTTGAGTTCATCCTACACATATGTAATGAAGGTAAAAAATAAATTTTCTGGAAGCCATGTAAATTAACAAATCCATTAAAAACCAGAAATGTATACCCCTGAACGAGGAACTCGACTTATGTAGGTCTCTAATCTCGAATTTATACGTCTGAACATTCCAAATCATTGTGGATCGATCACAGAAGTAATATGGTGTGATATCCCGAAATCCCCCAGCTAATAAAAGTTTTCGTTTTCACGAGGAAGTTGTTAACTATTTGGAAGAGTCTGTGACTTTCAGAAATATCCCAGATCATTGTGCAGAACAGTATCGAATGCAGTGGAATGTTCCGGAACATTGATGTTTATCCTTCCATTCCAACCATTACACAATCCAGTATCAACTTCCAGAACCAAGCCGAGTAGTACCCCCGCTAGTAACTAATAAATAGTCACGTTCAATGAACATCACTCAAATGAAAGTATGTTCATAACCATGGTTGAGTACCCATCTACCCAAAGCAAGAGAACAGAAATACAAGCCTAATTAATCTTCAGGATGATTCAATATGTGAAAATGCAATTGAAACTTTTCTGTTACCCGCAGCGGTTAGTCGGGCTGCTTTTAATTATGAATGGCTTGCAAAACCGCTATACAATAGCTTCCTCAAACACTCCTGAGCTAATATCCATTTATACTCTGGAATAATGTAAAAGGTAATAAATATTTGGAAACAGAGTTTGAAAACATTCATCTATTTCAACTACATATTGGTAAATGCCGGAAAACAACCACTTTTCTGGCTAATACCACGCTGGATATTGAATTACGTTTTCAGTTTATTTTTTATTTGGATTCTGAAAACACATTTTAGAGTATTGAATAGAGTATATTCTATATTCATTCAAAGCAATAAATTGATTGAAATATTGAAGACAAGGCCGCCAAAACACGATTTTTCAGAGACTATTTCCTTCAAACCGATAAAATGATGGAAAAAGTGATGGTTAGGCTATTGAAACAGAGTTTAACAACAATAAAATGCTTCTTACCAGACAGCTGTCAAACTAACATCTAGATGTTCTTGGATCATACGTAACTCGCAGAGCCTAATTATGCATCATTCTCAGAATTTCAATCACCGTCACTATACTAATCAAATTGAACCAATGGAATCGAATGTTCAATTATGATAGTGAGTGAATATTGAAACTTTGCAATAATGCTTTCAGATAAACTCACAATTTTGGCACACTTCACTGGATCACATAACCTCAGGAGAATAAGATAACAATCCTTTTAATACTGCTTGTTTCATTGGCTCATCGATGTCTAACCACTGGACTGAACTTCTCCTGCTGTAGAGGATCCACTTTTCGTCACACGTGATGATCCAATCCAAAAAATAATCGTTTTGGTTGCCCAAATCAAAGATAAACATACTTCGAACCGTGTGGATCATTTAAATCGAGCTTTATGACCTTTCCAAAACGTTTCAAACCGGTTCTTGCGCTATTCCACGCACCGTTTGTGATGGGTCAGTCTCCACCAAGGACCTCAAATCCTCGTCCTGCATTACTGTAGGTCGACCCTTTCAAGGCTCATCTTCGAAGCTAACATTTCCGGAACGAAATTTCGCAAACCAACGTCGAACAGTGCGTTAATTAACGTTATCAAATGCCTATTTAGTGTTTTGAGCCGTATCGGTAGCGCTTCGGTTCAATTTCACTATTTAGGGAAACATTGGCCGAAAATGTCTTGTCGACATCATATTATATTATCATATCATTTTAATCCATTGTCAATTCATATATTCTTAATCTATATCTATTTTTACATTTGTAACATAATATTATGTATAATGTGTAATTTAAGTAAGCAAATAAAATTATTATTATTGTATTATTATATATATTGTGTTGATCAGAAAAAAGTATAAAGTACATAATTCTCTACCAATCAATATATATAGTGATACAGTAGAATAAATATTGAATGAGATATGGAGCTACAAAAATACATGACATTGTGTCATGTGCGGAACTTTCTGTCGTGGGTTCAGTATAACAATAAATAAAGTAGCCCGAATAACCCGTTTATTAAATATCAAACATATATGAAAGTCAACTGTCTCGATACAAAATCAAAACGCCACTCTTTCCATGTCCGAGTGTGAAAACTCCCACTAAACCAATACATGCGCATGACTTTCATATAGGAATATATACAAGGTATATCATCTTGAAAATGATACAACTAATATTCCAATCTTTCTGGAGGTTTACGTCTACGAGTACCCCTACGGATCAAAGTTTCTGGTGTGTTATTTTCAGTTTCAAGTTGGGTTTCAGTTGGTCAAAACAAATCTGATAAACCTAATTGTTCATTTTCATCACTTTGCGGATGTTCGTTATTATGATTAGTTTCTAAATGTTCACTCTCACTAATCATTCCACCATACTCTAGAATTTGATTCAAATGCCGGTGCCATGTTTTTCCTTTATATCTGGTATAAAAACTAAATATGTTCGGGGACCAATTTTCTTCTCAATATTTCCTTCAATCCATTTTCTTTTCACTTCCTCATAATCTTTAACTAATACTATATCTTCTCTACAGAAAGTTTTTACTCTCTTTCCCCTATAATACTTTTTTTGACGTTTCAAACTTTTAACCACTGTTTTGACCCACGATTGTTTTATCGTGAGTTTGAATGATCAATGCACACAAGAATTACAATAACTCTTGTGGAAAGATAGGATAAGAAAAATAACTGGCTGTAGACAAGACAAGATTTAATTCTAACTGTACTCTTAAAAGGTTTGAAACGTAATGAATGCATTTTACACAAATGCAATGTTTCACATCGGTAGGTATTTTAGAGAAGGGTTTTCAGATTGGTTTCTGGAGGGATAAACGAAGGTTTGGATTAACATAGGTAGGAGAGATCATAATAGCGGGTAATTCCCAAGATAAGGAATACAAGGAATAATTAAGGAATTAAAAATGTACGGGTTGCTTGAGAAAAGACATTTGGGAATATTGAATTTTAGGAACATAAGTGGATTAGAAAGACGTAAATTTAAGACCAACTGGAAAACCCCGATAATGAATAATGAAAAATTAAATAACTTAAACAAGATTAGTTAACAATACATAAAATAAAAATAATGCCATAAAACAGTCTGTTTTGTTCTTTTCTTTTCTTTTCTGTTCTTTTCGTCTTTCCCCTTTTTCATTTCTGGCAATAATAAATCTAGCTTAGTACGAATTTTACAACCAATCATTATCTCTGCGGGACTTTTACCAGTAGTAGAGTGTAGTTTTTGTAATCCATCAAAAATCGATTCAACAATAAGTCCAAATCAGAAATATCCGAATTTACACTTTTACAACTTTTGAAACAACCAAAACTTCTAATATTTCGAATGTTATTGATTTCATCTAGAATGAATTTTCAAGATGAGCAGTTGTTTTCGGGAAGAAATTTTCTTAGCGTATCATTACCATACGCAATATCGAAAGGTGAACTGGAATGTTTTCCCGATAGAAAGCGCTAGTGTTTCGAAACGATAATATATAATCCAAGTTTCAGGAATTCAAGCGTAGAATGCTCCCTTCGCACAAACGAGATAAATTGAAGTATATAATTTTATGGATATTGCATATTTGTGGGTAGTCGCTGCCGATACATTCATGATATTGACTTGTTCGTCGCTCGATGCTATGAATAAACAATTCACAAGAGTCCCTGGAAGAAAAAGTGCGCTTGCTTTCAACTCCCGCATGCTTTCGAGTAGGAGCTTTAGCAGGAATTGGAAACGATTCAAAAATGTTCTTTTATTGTGCTAATATGGCGTGGAAAGTGAATGTGAAGACTGGTGATGGGTTTTGAATGTATTTATAGTATTCGTTCCGAAATATTCGTGCCAAATGACAGTTTCAGAAGAAATTTTGCTTTTTTATACTGCCGAATATTTGTGGTTCCGAATTCATACTTCAATCACAAGGTATTTCTATGTTAAAATTTGAAACAAACACTGCTTCCATAGACCAGAACTGCAACACTCTTCTCAACTCTTTTATAACTGAACAAGTTGACACCGTGGAAAGATGAACCACCTCAAGTACTAAAAACGGAAAGATTTCCCCGAAAGTTTCTGCCTATTTGGATTGGAACCTTTACTATTGTTTACTACTGTTCACTAGCAATATACTCTCAAAAGGATCTAAAAACTTAGTATCATGTAAAGATTCGTCAAAGATTCTTCTCTATAACATAAAAATCAATTCAAAAATTCAACCGAATGTCTCTTTATCACTATCAAAAATCTGTTAGTTCCAGAGCCGGTACTTTACGACTTTATTCTAATCAATTCATTAGCGATTATCTTTTAATCGAGATTTCTTCGACTTCATCATTTGATAAAACTTCAAATGGACGTATTCAGGTTCAATTTAACGGCATGGTAGATTGTCAGTTAAATATATTTGATACTATTTATTTACCACAAGGATGAGGGAATCTTTCACGGAAAGGAAGGAAGTAATCAATTTTAAAATAAGTAACTCTATACATGGATGTGTAGATCATGCAAAGAAGTAAAGAACTTTCTTTCCCAAAAATTAATCACTCCTAAAAATATAACCCCTTCAATTCATAAAAAAATATACAGTAATGTTATATTGTCATAAAGTATGGACTTTTGGTAATCAAACACGATAAGTTCATCGACTCTGATCAACTAATCACAATTTCAACACTGATACGGTTCCGACCTCATAAATTATTATTATCACTCCTATACTGAGTAGTTACGTTCTCAAAACTAATTGATTATAACATTTTATATGTCACGAGGCCCTTCCTTAGTAGAAATCAAAATAGTATGTCAAAAACAAACAGGAGCAATACGAGTACAAAACCAACTATTAATAAATATAAACACTTTTTTCAAATGAAGAAATACATAACTTTTTTCGAGATCAATTGCCCTAACACCAAACTGATATTTTTGCACTCGACGCACGTTTCGCCAACAAAGTTAGCATCCTCAGGAGAAGAGAATTGTTCTCGAAAAGAGTTATTCAACTTTCACACCAAAGGTTCCAATCTCATCGTTATTTATGAAGAAATACATGTAGAGTGAGTTCAAATTATATCAAAGAGGTTACATACAGCACCATCTGCCCGCGAATAGATCAAGCAATATTGTCGATAATTCTGTCAAAGACAGATCCCGAGCTTGAGAGTTACAAGCAAAATTACATGCATACATACAGGTGAAGCTAATATGATAAAAGCGTGTTAATTATTAAAAATGAAAGTCTTGAATATGGTAAAATATTTCGACAATGGATATACATATAACAGACTGAATTACCTAGATTGGTGGTTGTTATTATTAATATTACTATTTTTATTTAAAAAAAGTTATATTGAGAATGTCTCCAGATTTGAATCAACAGATTTTTTATTTATCCGCAAAAAATATCATACATGTGAATTCCCCGAAATGTGGATGCTTCTTTTTCAAGTTACCCAATTTTTCTCACATTTATTCTGATAAAAAAAGCGAACAGAAATAAATAAGAAACTAGCAACTTTTCTTATATAAGGATTCCACAGCACGAATATATGAATTTTATTCAACAAAAATTAAATAGAAAAATCTTACTTCTTCGATTGACGACTTGTTTATTTTGTGGAAATTCATGTTCACTGAGGATACACTAAAAACACACTTTTGTCTATTTTCCACTATATTTCTTTATTGTTGACGGGTTTCGGCTATTTGATCGGATTTGAAAATGGTGTAATAGCCGAAACCGGTCAACAATAAAGAAATATAGTGGAAAATAGACAAAAGTGTGTTTTTAGTGTATCCTCAGAAAAATCTTACATTTTGATTCAGCATAACCATTACGAGCAGACTGAAACTGACAAATGTTTCAAGAATAGTTACAATAAGTCAATCAAATTTTCATTCTTTGCGGTAATTTGTAATTTTATAATTCAATCATTTCATTATTCTTCAAAGAAAGGTCTTTAGATGAAATAATTTTTCATAATCTACTGACATATATATCATTCTTAAAAACTTAAGTTGCCCCTTTATAGTCAAATAATCACTTTTATGAAATCTCTTTGTAAAAACGTTTGTACCAAAAATGAGGTTTCCGATAATTCTCTACAAAATTCCTATGATTACTTGATGAAAAATTTTGATTCACCACTCATTTGAATTTCGTCACTATAATGAAAAATAAATTATATTCAAATATTTTAAATTGAAGACAAAAATAATGTAGACACATTTGTTATTTGAAATCGACCAAAAGCCAAACATTTTATACTAACCATAAATTAAATTATGACAAATGCACTATAAACTGTTCATCTATTTTCCTTCCAGCGCGCATTATGCACCTAACCACACATCCATGCCAGATTCACACAACAAAATACCATTTTTCATCATACATATTTTTGTTTGTTCGTATATCCGGTGACAAATTCGTTAACAAACATGTGCCTTATGTTTATACAGAACATTATTCCATAAAAAAGTGTGGATATTTGCCCATCAGTGATTTAACATCGACTGAAAATGTGAAGTGATAGCAACCTGCCATCGGAAATTGGATATTTATGGATTTTCCTATGCACATTCGTTTCTGATGTGAGCTGGAATTGTTGATACAGGTATGTATTTCCATCGACATTCACTAGAATATCTACTCTTTCTGAAAATGAATGAAAATGTAGGTCACTGCTGAAATACGCGATAAACATCAACAGTTTTGGGTTGGTTGGAGAGAAAAGTCTGATAGATTTCCAGAGGTATTGTTGAAAGTTTCGCAATCGAACCGAAAGATGTTTTCATCAGATTTGAAATCTAAGAGAAGACAATTTATTGGCACAAAGATATTCCGAGTATCAGGTATTATAATAATATCAGAAAATGAGAAAAATGAACTTTGAATATGAAATATAAACACACTATAAGCACACTAATTAGTAAAGAAATTACTACTTTCTCGCTTCCAAAGAATAATGCTTCATCAATATTCGAAAGATATCATTTCGTTAACCAAAACATAATCTTGGAAACAACTATACAGAGTGATTTCTAACTACGGTACGAAACTTCAAAGAGTGATTAACAACTTCTTCGTGATTGTTGCACAATAATCATGAATTTATTCTCATCGAAATATAATCAGTATGAAAATAAAAATATTTTCAATATGCCATTGGAAAACTTACTCCCTTTCCAGGTCATACAGGAAAACATGAAAAAAATCAATAGAAAACATGATATACATAAAATCATTAAAAATTTATTGTAACAGAAAAAGAATCTCAGCTTTCCACTGGTGTGTTTCTGTCATCTGTACATTTTGTAACAAATATGGAAAATCGGGTCTCTACAATATTGCGAAATCGTCTTTCCGTAACACTTGCTTATAGTTTTTGAGATGTTAATTCTGTAACATCTGAAACCATTTCTTTCTAAGGTCTCTCCAATCACTAGTTCCAAAAAAAAGCATTTATATCGATGAAAATTTGACGTTTTAATCTACTCGGATTCCTAATCATCTGCAATATATAAACTTCTACAAAAATGTTCATAGCAATGATAATTCAACATCAATTCAACCTCATCGATTGAATTCACTTCAATTTCGTCATTAATTCTACAAGATTCTTTGTCGTAATTCCCGTCAAAATTTCTCTCCAATGGTTCAAACGAAGTTTGATAAAGGATATATACGAACATACATTTCCGATGTTTTCATACTACTTCTTTGGTTTTATCATATGGTTTTTTTGTTCCTTGGTGAAGTCCATTTTGATCGACAATAGCGATATGTTCGAAAATGTCGTTTGAATGTAAGAAATTGAAAAATAAATGCCTATTATTACATTAACAATTCAGAAGTTCGGAAAAATAAAGCTAACTTGAATGGCTTTCAAATTTTATGAAAATCGTATGTGGTGCTCATAAATTAGAATAAATTTGAAATTGTGACCGTCAGATGAAACGCCTAATGGAATGGATCTAGGTTGAATTGACTGACACCTATCAGAAAACAACTGCGTCAGTGCAGGAATCTTCACAGAGAATTTCCTGCTTATAGAATTGGCAGTACAACTGAAAGAGTCGACCTTCAACTTTGGAACGGGCACACTTGAAGACCGGTTTCGGTCTCATTAGCCACTCGTCAGTGCAAGATAGTGGCCATCATCGACCTAAAGTCAATGATATTCCTTAATTGAAAATAGAAATTTTTTCAGAGTATTTCATTCCTATTCTTAACCCTGCGTCCGACACGTGGGGTGTGACATACCCCAGTCGTAGAGAATTCCATATAACTTTTCGAAATTGGCGCCTTAGCGTCAGATATATTTAGTAGCTTCCGCATATAGCCTCCACTATCACATCTCAAATTAGTCGTCGTTTGACGTATGTTTCAATGACACCTGTTATAAAGCGACTGGGGTGCACGAAACCCCACGTGTCTCTATACGTTCCAAAATAGTGTGCATTCAAAGAAAACTGAATCAAGTAGTTTTTTTTAATTATTCGATGAAAATAGGTGATTATGATCGAGAAATGGCTCGTCTTCAGTAATTATGGGATGAAATAGGAAGTGATGATGAAAATGACGAATGTGATTGTGATGAAACAAACGATAATGTTAGCATCGTTAGTAACTACCCAGATTTCGAAGATCAGAGGCGAAAGTGTAGAACCTCCATCCAAAAGACTTTAACAAAATGGTCAAGAAAGGTGTCAGGATTGTCATCGTGCCCGTGATCGAAATACAAAATACATTTGTAACAAATGCAATAAATTCATATGTCTGGACCATGCAGAAATGTACTGCAAATCTTGCGTAGAAATGGCAAATTTTGTTGACCTGTAACTTTATGATTTTCAATAATCCTTTTTTTTCTATTTTATTATGTTTTACTATCTGTTTGAACCAGCAATTTGATTTTTATTTGGTCGTTTTATGTGCAAAAGACTTCTTTGAGTAAATCTATATTTTTTTCCATTAAAAGAACCCATTGTTCTGGTAAAGACGGAATATAACGATTTATTGCTCGTTTTGGTAAATCATAAATTATTTTATTGCAAAAAGAGATATTACAGAATTGAATTCTCATAACAACTGTGTTAAAAATCAGAAAAATATTAATTTTAACAGAAAAATCATATTGGGGTCTCACACACCCCACGTGTCTACAAATGTAACAAAAGTCCACATGTCGGAGGCAGGGTTAAGTTGGAGCGAACAACAAAATGTCACTCCATCTAGTGGATTTTCAATTATGGAATATCATTGACTTTAGTTCGATGATGGTCACTATCTTGCACTGACGAGTGGCTAATGTATTGCCAATTGCATATGCAGGAAATTTTCTGTGAAGATTCCTGCACTGACGCCTGTCGGAAATAATCCAACGCCCTTGGTGGTATTATCCAGGGGAGTAGTTGTTTTCTGATAGGCGTCAGTCCATTCAACCTACTGTGTAGGTATATCCGAGACTGGCTTGAACGTTTAATGTTCATTTCTTCAGAAGAACAATGAAAGCGATTTTCAAAATATTTCAGGAATTACTCCAAAATTCAAAATTTTCCAAACGGAATTTTTATGGCCACATGATTCCAACTATGTCCCAATTCAAATATCTTCGTATCGGTATATAAAGAGTAATTTTTCATTTGGTTCATGAACATTGTTGCCAAATGAAATTTTACCCAAGTCGTACAGCCTTCTGAAGTGGGAGAAAAACTATCGCCATTCTCAGTGTTTGAATAATCATGTCCAAATAATTAATTCGATCAAATTCATTAAAAACATTGAGTCCACATTCGGCCAACTTCATTACAAAACATCACGTCCACATATCACTTCTAATTGAATTATCGATTTGACGGCAGCTTTCGAAAGCATTTCAAGTTGAATCATATCACGCCCTAGTGAAGCTCCAAATGTCCTTATCTAGACAAGCACGAACGTTTGTATCTAGAGGTACATTACCTTATCATACCTCGTTCTGAGGATAATTCGTTACGAATTATGAGGAACTTCGTATTGCTTTATACGCTCCAGAATGAGTTCGATCTAGTCTTAATTGAGCATGAGATATCTCAAAGAATCCGCCCAATTGGAAGATGATATTACACTTCCATTACCGTTATTAGATATATAAAAGTCTGAATATCTCGAATGTTGCGTGAGAGAAAGGATCCAGCTTTTCCAATTCAACTGATCTAATCTTTCAGGCAGTTCCTTCATCAAACCGTTTTGTGTTTCGTGACTCAATGTAATGTGCCAAGAACATACAAGAATGACTTTCTCAGGATGAGAAGGAGTTACTCAACATGAAATATTTGCATTCTTTGCTGACGATAAATAGACAGATATTCATTGACTAGGTTATTTACAATAGATGCCTGAAGTTATTAATTGAATAAAACTGACCGATACTTGATGAAAATCCATATTGGAAAAACTAATTAATACAGTTTATTGTATGATTTTCACTATAAAGGGTTTTACAAAAACCGCAACACGTGTTTTGCTATGCAATAGCAATAGCAATTTTATAGCGAAACACGTGACGCGGTTTTTGTAAAACTCTTCATAGTGAAAATCATACAATAAATCAATTAGTTTTTTTTGAAGTTGTTAACATGAAACTTCAAATTATTGAAGTAGGTATTCTTGTTTTCATTAACATGTATGTGAAACGGTTTAGTATATTTATGAAGTGGGTATTGGCTATATTTGTTGGATTCAATCGTAATTCAATCATTCTTCAAGTCGAATTTTGAATTATGAATATTTTTCTATAAATCGTAACTGCTCCCCAGATCATGAAGTCATAATTTATGAACACAGGTAGGAACCGTGATAGGCTCTTTAAAGAGTTCCCAAATGTTTTAATGTTTCGGGTTGACGAAGAACGTATACATAGAAACACTATTATAGGGGATCTCTGTTAACGCAATAGAACACAAAACTTCTGCCTGTGTAGGTTAATCTGAAATACGAATCGACCTATTTGGTTGCAGTTGCACTCAACATTTCATGTTTGATTTATTTTAATCGGTTCATAAATGAAAAGGTTATGTCAATTTGAAGAATCATGACAAAAATCATCTGTTGGAGAAAACTCACTCATTTATAGTTTATGGAAGATTTTCTCCATAAATTGAAGACAGGCAAATGTATTAAACACTCGAAAGCCAATAAATGATAGGCTCCTGCACTGAATTGAATTTAGAAAACATACAACAAGTTTTGATTTCACTTCTAGTGTATTCCAGTGAACTATGATCTTATTCAAATGTCATGATCCAACACTACATCAGCACTGACCTACAAATAACCAAGAAATAACTAAGCAACCGTACCTCATTATTTCAATATCTTTTTCAGACTGCAGACAGACAACTTCAGGAGGCAATGACAATAACCACTTTCCAGTCCAGCAAAAATTCGCATAGAACCAAATCCAGGATGGGAATAAGTACCAGGACCCTAAGAGCTAAAAACTTTTCAACATCTCAAATCAGAATCCCGTTTCAGTAGCGGTCTACAATGAATACTATTGAACAAAACCAACACCAAAATGCCATCCAATCAGAGAAGAATGTTATCGAACAACGAAAGTATGAACCTCTTCAAGCGTGCCATGGACAGAAGCCATCAAGTCACTGAAGTGAACGTGGAATGTGACGGTTCTAGAAGATGGAACAGGATTGCAGTGTTATGAATAGTGATCCTGATCAAATGGCTCCAGCCATAGTACAACAACAGAAGTACGATGCAAACGCAGATTACGTTATCAACGAATATATGGAACGCCTAGGCACCCGCCTAAACATCCTTGAAACCGAACTGAAATACGCATGGCGTGCTCTGGATCTCCTTTCTCAAGAATACGTGAAGATGTGGGAACGCCTAGAGAAACTGGAAGGTCTCTTATACGAGCAACAAAGCGTCATCTCCCAACTCCTAGACTTCTACACTTCCGGTGGAGGTACGGCAGCTCAAGCCGCTGTCGCCTCTCTAGAAGGCAAACTGGGTGAACTAGAGGTCATTAGAGAGATCCTTGGAAATGGAACTGTTGAAGACGGTCTCGAGGAAGGACTGGATGTCACTATATCCCACGATCAGTCGGCGGATATCCACGAGCTCGAACTGGATACCGCTCTGGATGAAATTCACATACCTGACGAAGCTTTCTACAAGAGCTTGAATCAAGCCTACAGAGATGACCTCGTAGGAGACGATGCCTCCTACAGAATCAGCCAGTTGGGTATGATATGGGAGGAGAGAGAAGAGGGAAGCGAGAATGGAGAAAGGAAACCAATGGACACGTCTGGACGACTGGATGACTCTCAGGAAATTTATAGCGCCCTCGACTACAAAGACTACCGAGGTAACTCGCCCTGTATCAGCGAGCAGGATATAGCCCAACTCAGCAAAATCGACTCCATAGACCATTTAGCTATAGAAAAGTTGGATGAACTGGATCGACTGAGCAACAAATTACACCAAGACTCTGTTAACATTAAACAACTTCGTAGAAAACTGTTGGAATCTCCGATTTCTATCAGTGAAATAGAAGAGGAACAGGTGGATGTGAAAAATGTTACAGATCTATCAAATATTGACGAAACATTGCAGAAAATGTATGCCGACGAAAAGTGGACTTTTACTAGCGATATCAAAGACAAGAACGAATTCTTGATGTTAGCCAAATCTGATTTGTCTGGCTTGTTATCCAACGCTTCGTATCCCTCCAAATCTAGCTCTCGTTTCTCACTCACCGATACCGACAAGGAAGTCGCTGAGACTTTATGCAGTGGTAGCAGAAGTCCCACTTCTCCTCGTAGAAGGCAAACAGACATACCAACCTGTAATGCCCCATTCACCACAGTTACTGGAAGGTTAGCTTACAGCGCAGCTGTCCAGCATGTCGAAGAGGTAGAGGCAGCAGTTGCAGCCATGGCAGCCCACAATTCGAAAAATCCTTTTTTCTCAGATAATTTGGAGCTCAATTCACTGATAGCAGCTCCTTACGAAACAGAATTGTGTTCCACGCCCAGTATATTTAATGTAAGATCCGAAAAGACAGGATCTCCTACTCTTTCAATTTGTAGCATGCGTACTAGACAGGATGGCTATGTTGATATAAATACATCTCAGAATATGAAACAAACCCAAAGTCCACCGCCCCCAGCACCTGACATGCTGGGAGCTGCCTTTCCATCAGCAAACAAAGCCTCCAGTGCTAGGAATGTGTTCTTGGATGTCGACAATTCGTCAATTATTCAGAATTGCGACCAACTCAGTCCAAAACCTCATTCTCCGAAATCCAACAAAACATCACCGAGAAGGAGTAAGAGTCACTCTCTGACAGCTGCAAAATCAGATTCAGGTTTATCATCTATGAGTGGGTGGTCCAGTCTAGAAAAGTCCCCAGGATCTCCTAAAACATCCAAAATCAATCCATACGGGGAAACCAGAATTGCTAATAGTAGGCTAGTTTCACCAATACCGATGCAATACAGTTCTAACAATCCCCGACCATTCACAGAATCTTCCGTTGATTCTAAATTATCAGATTCTCAAGGGTTACCAAGCAATCTGCTGCCAGGCGGGCATCATCTGTCAGCATTCACAACTGTCAAGTCACCCTGTGGTATCGATTCGTTAGAGGGGTATGGAAACTTCGTTCCAGCTCCTGCTCCAGCGTCAGACATCAACGTTAGCCCCAACACGAAAAAATCTGACAAAACCAATGTAACCACAAGCGATGAGGAATTTTCAGGGACATGTTTGTATAATTTTGATCAACCAGCAATATACTCGGTGGCCGGTAGCAACAGAGACTCTTACACTTCAGTATATACTGGCAGCCACGCCGAATATATCTCCCAAACAAATAACTATCCAGATTTGATCGAGCCTTACGAAAACAACGAATTTTTCAACGCCCATCAGAAGAATTACTATAGTTCTCCAGCATATATGCCTTTCTCAACACCTAATACAGATGGAGTACAAGGTCGATACAAACCGAATACAAACAGAGAGACTGAAGATATAACTAACCATGAGGGGTATCGGACAGCAATGTACCGCACAATGTTTCCTTCTGGCAACATTACGGACGCACTGAGTTATTACCCCACCTCATCTAGAAACGACACTTCAGAAACCAGCTACGATGAACAACGAATGTGGCTAGAATACACAGCTGATAATAGGTTACCTGATAGGCAAGTGCAACTAGAAGAATTACAAGATCAACATTTTTCCCATTCCCCTCGACCAGACAGGAGTCGCAACAACCATTCACAACCAATTTATGAGAATCAACAGCATTCGGAACAACCAAACAGACAGTGGAATCAACGACAGGAAATACCCTACTTAGACTTGGACTTGCGGAATAAAAACTTACCTGAATACGTCGTCCAACAACAACACGGTCAAAACCTATATTACGATACCGGTGGTATCATCATGACTCAGTCAGGTTACATCACAATCTCTTCGAATACTGACCAACGAACCCAACAGTTCACTGAAGCACCTAAAAAAATTAAGCGAGCCAACACTTTAAAATCAGCCATGAGTTCCGTGACTCACTGGTTACCAACTCTACATTTACCCAAAAGAAACCGATCCCATTCATTACCAGGGATTAAAAGTATAAAACCCAGCACTGGCCGAAAGAAAAAGAAAAACAGCATCGTTTCCACAGTCTCTGACATTATTCAGAAAGCCAAGAGAAAAGGTAGTTTAGCACCACAGTATTCCTCCTCGTTATCGGACCCAGAACAGTCTGAAAACGAATGGTCTATTGACAGAAGCAAATCCGTGAAGTCTGAAGACGAAAGAAGCGAAGATAGCTCTAGTATTTTTTCGGAAAACAACGAGACCGATAGTGATTTCCCGACGATAGAACATATTAAGATGAAAAGACCTTGTTCTTCTGAACAAAAACCAAACGAAAAGTATGCGCTACAACCTGTTTTCGAAAGTGAGTCGAATCATAGCGACGAAGGTGAAGTAGAGAATCACATCGAAGGGGAAAGAGAAGACAGCGATAGAAATGGTTGTAATAAAACTTTCCAGACTATTGGAGCCCCAAAACAAAATTCAATTCTCTCAGACAATGTCGATGATATAGCAACCATCGAGAGTAAAATGATGGTGGTAGTTGGTGCAGGGGCTTCCATGGAGTTTGCTGTTTCTAGAGCTCTCGGAAGATTCAGACAAAGACAATCAAACTCTTTCTCTGACGATCAGTTCAATGAAGAAGATGAGATCATTATAGAGGAGATCACTGAAGAAAAAGAGGAACCGTCCCAGTCAGTGCCACAAATTTGTAACAAAGTCTTACCAGAGCAAAAGTCTAGCGACAGTCAAAACAGTTCCGACAATAACAGACCATCCGCTACAGACTTGGCTGAAGAACCGGCCGTATCAGAAGACAGTCCATCGACAATAAGCATCAAGTCACACACCAACCGTTATTTACCTAAACAACAGCAAAGTTTAGAAATTCCCGGAGGTCGCGATGATGATGACTGTAGAAGCACTCATTCGTGGAGAAGCAATTCAAGAATTTCATCAAGAAGACAAAGCACAGAAGACAGTATAGATAGTGAAGACGAGTGGTACTGCTACGAGCTGCGGAAGTTGGAGGAAATGGAAAGGCAAACTCAATTGGAACAGGAAATGGGTACAACATTGCTAGAAGAACCAGAACCTTTGGAGGAAGAACAGTTCGAGCCCAACGAGGAGGTGAGGGAGATGATGACGTTCGTTTTGAGAGAGTTGAGTATGAAAGCCAAAGTTGTGGAAGGAGTATTAGACGAGAAAGATAATAACCTGTTGGTAGTACAATCTCGAAAGAGTCGAGAGACCAAAAGGTCTTCCTTTCAATTAGATAACGCAGCCGCTTTGTTCGAAAAGATTAAACACTATCATCATGAAGAAAGCCAGGATGAAGGTGAAAATAAAACTCAAGACAAACTGGAACTGCTCAGTCCGCATGACCGGGAGGATCTTTCTTCGGGTGCTACATCTGGACCTGATAGTCCACACAGTACGGACGAATACGATGAAGCGGAAATGGCTTTGAATGACGAATTTGCTCTTTCTCATATAAATAAAGAAGCAGAAGAGGAGAGGAGTAAGGTTGCCGAGACCAGGATTTCTAAAAGTGATGAAGTTTTGATACCAAAAATACAACTTGAATCGACCACACCAGCAGAAGAAGGAAAAGAAGATAAGGAAGGAGCTCAGTTAGGTAGTAGGTGGAAACTGTTAAAAACATTGAAGGAAAGGAAGGCTGAAGAAAAAAGTAATCAGGCAAAGACGCCAGCGCAGCCTCCTGTAGAGAAGAGTAAAGTGAGTATTGAGCCGAGTGTCACAATGTTAGAAACTTGTTAGAAATTTGAACTGTATGGTAATTATATGTTAATTTGCGTTACATATTGATTGTTTATAAACGTATGAGCTCAGTGTTTTCAATTGAATTTTCAACTAATTTACACTACTATATAATTGATCTTTCAAACAAAATGTCCCAGCAGAATGTCTTCTGAAAAAAAATATTTCACAAGATCGTTCATTATTTACTTTGGAAAATTCTTTCTGGCAGTGATTTCGATGTTATTGAATGAATTACTAATGAACTACTACGATGAATTAAAGAGGAGTCAATAACTGTATATTATTTCGTACTAGACTGGAGAAATGTTAATTTTTTATTCTTTAAAAGTGAGCCCAATTCAATAATAGAATGGAATTTTATTCAATTAGTTACGTCTTGTTTCAACAGGCATGCCTATAGTTCCAATTAAGATAATAAAGTGAAATTCTTGATACTTCATTTGGATACTGTTCTATTGATTTTTCTTCATCTCTGCCTTCAATTTTCCAGACACAAATTCATTTCTATTCAACATCGATATTTGATGCGCCACAAGAAAGACAGTATTGCTGTGATAAAATGAAATGATTATTAAGTCGCAGTACGGAATCATTTGTTTTTTGTTGCTGGCATACGTCATTAGTTCTTTCAAAATATATGGAAAAGCTGATGTGAGTTTGTGAAAGTGAGTGACACTACAAGTGAATGTTGAATGTTTTTTAGAAAAATGTCATATCTACTGTTAGAGAAAACAAACATATCAAATACTCAAAACAAGAAGTCTGTTCACTTTTTTAGTGAGGTTTATTATTATACAAAATTAGACAAACTATGTGTCGATAACTTGAAATTATTAACTATAGACCAATCAACGTCATATCAAACATTACCAAATTATAGAAAGAACTTTTAAAAAAACGCATATCAAACTTTCTAACAAAATTCAACGTATTGTCTGGAAGGTAGTTCGTATTCGGGGAACAAAGATAGACGGAAGATGCAATTATACATTGCTCTAGATAAAAAAATGCATCACTCTGCATTTTCATCGATCTATCTACAGCCTTCGATACTGTCCGTATTGATAAGTTATATTGGACATACCTACTTGAAGCTCACGGGATAAGGGATAATACTTGTACTAATATACAAACGTTCTGATGGATAGTCTGGACCAAATTCGTTTTTTTCAAATGGTTTGTTCGATATTTTTTTTAATTCTTCACTATGCCTTTTTAAACCCTCATTATCGAACCGTATGCCACGTAGGGAGCTAAAACTGCCTTCTTTATTTCTGCAAAGGGTAAGAAATGCGTTCCATGAAATCAGGTATTGCGATCGAGACACTTGACTACATCATACTTAAGGCGGTCAAGTAGGACGAAGTGATTATTTTTTCGAAAAAGGCATCTTGAACAAAATCATAGATTATATTGTTTATGATTATTTGATAATTCTGAAAACGAAAAATCCCACTGATGATGAGCTTCTTAAAATACCTAACTCATGCTGCTTGTTCCGAACAATAAATTATGTATCTGGTGCAATAGTGAGATGCAGTGAGATAACTCAACCATTGAAATATTTTACTGCAGGTAAACTCAACTATGAATTTTTTTTTCAGAAAGAATCTGGTATAGTAGGTGATCCATCCGCCCGAGCTAATGGGTAAGTCAAGTATACATTTATTATTCATAACTCACAATTCACTGGTTCAAAAAACACTGATTAACAACTTAAGAAATGTTTGTGACCAAATTCGGTAAATATTTCTCCGTATGATATCTGTACGTTACTGATTTGTATAATTTTGATCACTTCCTCGTTTTAGATTTTCAGAACCTCAAAATGCGTATTAGAGAAAGTTGATAAAAAAATTGAACAAAATTCAACCGACTGGTGGTAATTATTTCTTCATAGCTATATAATATACATTACAGTGGAATTTGATGAGACCAGCAGAATTCGTCCCTGACAGTAAATATTTTTAGTTAAATTAGTATTCGAAGAACTATTTTCGGGTATATCTTGAAACACTATATGTGATTGAAATCCATTTCTGTCTCTGGAAACTCCATTACAATCGATGACATCTATAGAAACATTAAAATTGAAACAATTGCTTTGTCAAAATATTGGAAATGCATTCGTGATATGAAAATAATGATTGAAACATACACGTTTCAGCAAGCTTCATGAATTGAATATAAGAAATCGACTGCTTTCATTTTAACTATGAATAAGTTGCTATCTTCAAGTCAGCATGGTTTCACAAAGAGCAGAAGTACTGAAACTGCTTTATATAATTTTCAAGAAAATGTAATAATAGCCTTGGATGGAAAAGTCCAAATTTGTGGGCTATTTATTGACTTTTCTCGGGCCTTTGATTGTGTTAATCATGACCTCTTATTAATTAAGCTTGAGCGATATGGTAAAAGGGGTGTAGCATTGAATTTAATAAAATCATACTTAACTGATCGGTCCCAGAGTGTATCATCAATACAACTCAGAGCCAATCTCTCATTGTTGAGCAGGGAGTTCCCCAAGGCTCAATTCGTGGACCTTTGTTATTTTCAATATATGCTGATGATCTCATCAATTTCCTCCTTGACATCTGTGAAGTCCAAGTAATATCATATGCTGATACAAATCTACTCATAACTGATGAAGATACTACTGAACTTGTGAAAACATCAGAAATGGTATACAATAAAGTAATGGTCCGAATTAAATCGTCTAACGATAAATGTATCTAAAACCTCCTTGATGGAATTTACTTTGAGGGGAACTATGGCACACTTTCAAATTTTTAAGGACAATGACATGAATATACAGGGTGTCCCTGGACTTCCTCTTTTCCTCTCGGGAATGTATAGATGGGGTCAAAATATCACCAGTACTTCATATAACTTTTTTTCCTAAAATCCTTCGTTACTAAGTAACGGGCCCTCGAAGTTACAAAATGAAAAATGTTTTTCTTTGAACCAGATAAATTCTCTCGAGAAAAATATCTGGTCGAGGCGGGAATCGAACCCACGGTCTTCCGATCGTGAGTCGGACGCACTACCATCGCGGCCAAATCCACAACTCTTCAGAGTAATTTTATAACGCGGTGACTTTTTGGGGTATCCTTTATCACACTTGAGCAGGATCCCCGTTGATCGATATCTATTAATTTTTTGTGGTTGGGAGAGAATAGATACCCAGAAAACATCAAAAAATGTCATTTCGGAATTATCAAATGTTGAATTCTTTATCAACATTAGAAATATCGAATTACATCGAATTACAATATAATTTTTTGAAATAACTGAGAGTATCCCTTGTATGTCCTAACAAACATATGACAGCTGACATCTCATCCACCTTATTAGTTATAACAGAAACATTTGGGATCGCTACATCTTCGTCACATCTTTTCTTGACATTACTTTGACATTAATTATGATGGCCTATGAATTGCTTACCTCCTGTGGTCCAACTGTAAATTTTTCAATTTCTTGTTCTGCAGGGAATTATTCGTAGCTGATCCCCTTGACCCGTTTTCCGATCTGATGCCAGCCAGAGTTGGTACGGTAACCCCAAAACTTGTTCATGACCTAGCATGTGTAGAGTTGAAAGTCTGTGTCTTTCTCACTCATCAGGTTTCTGTTTCATCTCATTCCAGAATATCAATATATCAATTCCCAGATCAGTAATGCACATTGATTTTCAAATTCCGTCCCATGTTCAATTTTCAACCCGCCTATATACCAAGGAGGTTTCAGCCAGACATGTTTTTGGAATAATTCGTCATCTACTTACTCTTCATGGTTTGGGACTTCAACCGAGAAATTTGAGTGGAAAATTTACTTCGGTAACATATGAAGCGTTGCTTGGTTTTCTTTTCTCCAAATACTCCAAAATTTCTATATGCCTTATCGCTGATCAGTTTGTCAATAGCGATGGTTTGTTTGATATTTATCTTTCAATGTGTTATCATAGATTCCACCACCATGGTTTATGATCAATGCCCACATGTCTTTCCGTTCTTGATCCTACATCTTGTTCAAATGTTCAGAACCTTAGTCAGGTTGACTTAGTCATGTGACAAATATTCATTATGGTCCAGAAGACCATACGAAGACCATCTATTACGAAGTTCCCTGAAAGTATTTCCATGGATTTTCGTTTATTCAAGTGTCTAGAAGGTATGTGAATTTTTTTTTGTAATAATGACATTTAATGGGTTAAAATAATTTTTATTGAGCCCACCGCCCACTTTATGCGCTATTTTCGCCTCTAAATTAAAATAATAAATATTGGTAATAGATTTCCGGGAGGTGTGATTTCTTTTCAGGAAATTTCCTTCTCTTTAAGGATCTTTTTTCAAATTTCGGATATCTTTAATATTTTTCGAGATATTTGCAAAAAACCAAACCCCACTTATTTTACTGAATTCTCTTTAAGGATCTTTTTTCAAATTTCGGATATCTTCAATATTTTCCGAGATATTTGCAAAAAACCAAACCCCACTTATTTTACTGAATTGTTTATAACGTTTGCAGTGTTTTCGAGCCCCTCTTGAAATTTTTACAAAAAGTTGCTTGAGGTCATTCCGAATCGAATGAGCCCCGAATCATAATTGTCGGTACCCTTGGACAGAAGTTACATAAAAAAGATATTGTGACCCAGACTATACAATCGGTAAAACTGAAACAGTTGCCTTCATGATTCAATGGAAATTAATTTTTCATATGGAAATGCTCATTATGAAATGAATATGATATATCGGCGGTCAAAAAGCAAACAACAGGAGGTAGTTATAATTGAACAAGTTTGCGAACAATGTGAATTGGTGGAAAATTCATTGAAGATATGCAAGCAGTATTAAAACAAAATTGTTATTTCAGGACATATAAAGTTTACCCATTTTCATGGATTCTACCACTAATGCTTGAATATTATTCACAAATCATTGTGATTTAATGGTTCGTTTTCATTTTATGCGATAAGGGTTATAAAATATGTGTACTAGCAATTCCGCACGAGATGTGTTTTGAATGGGTTCAAAGTAAGTTTTTCCGTTATCTACCTATTCATGTATATACAGTCGAAACAATTGGCGAACTAAGAATTAAGGAAGTCTCACCTGTTCGATGTCACACCCTGTAACAAATGAAATACATATTCAACTGATGTTTTTTAGAAACTTAAACAACTGTTCTTTGCAGACATCCAGGCGACAACCCGTTCTACAGCAACATCGACAGCATGCCCGATATCAGACCCATCCGAAGGAAGTCAATACCGCTTGTATCAGACCTGGTGAGTTATTTCGTTCGTTTCCACAGTACCATTGATGAAGGGGAAATCTAAATAGGTTTCCAAAATGTGAAGCGGTCGTTCAGAAAACTAACTTGGTTATTTTATTTTCGAAGAGATATCAAGAATATTATGATGTTTGCAACTAATGTTATCGTCAGTTTCATTCGACATGTATTCTGATAATCAATATCGAAAAAACTGCGTTAAAATACAGAAGGTTCAATTCGATAACATAGAACTATGTATATGAATATTACTGGAGTTACCCATGTTCAATTTTCAACCCGTCTATATACCAAGGAGGTTTCAGACAGACATGTTTTTGGAATAATTCGTCATCTACTCTTCATGGTTTGGGACTTCAACCAAGAAATTTGAGTGGAAAATTAACTTCGGTAACATATGAGGCGTTGTTTGGTTTTCTTTTCTCCAAATACTCCAAAATTTCTATATGCCTTATCGCTGGAAGCTTGAAAAATGTTTCAGGATGAATTGGTCATCCCACTTTTACCTCTCCCGTACACAGTCTCGTCATCCTGATCAGTTTGTCAATAGCGGTGGTTTGTTCGATATTTATCTTTCAATGTGTTATCATAGGTTCCACCACCACGATTTATGATCAATGCCTACATGTCTTTCCGTTTTTGATCCTACATCTTGTTCAAATGTTAAGAACCTTAGTCAGGTTGACTTAGTCATGTGACAAATATTCATTATGGTCCAGAAGACCATACGAAGACCATCTATTACGAAGTTCCCTGAAAGTTGGAATACAAGACTAACGCTGCGGATTCCCCATTCTATCCATGCCTGTATTGTTTTCTTCATAATAGTCATGTATACCAATCCTCCTCTAAGAATGGAGTCTATCTTTCTGTAGCCTGCAATATTTCGCCCCCTGGACCCTTTGATTATCATTTCTGAGGACATATCATCGAATGTGCCCTCCATATTCAAAAAAGTTACTAGTACTATCTTGTTCTGTAGATATATTGTGTATTTTTCTTGACCTGATATGCCTGCCCTGTATGTATGTTGGTGTCGATGCAGTAGTCTTTTTCCCATGTCAAAATACTCCGGGATATCATGGTTGTTATTCTATAATTCCGTTTCTTGTGTGTCTGCGTAATCTTTCTGGTTCTGGTTTCTATATTGTGAATTTTATTTCGTAATATCTGTATCGGTAGAGTAGGGATGGTGAGGTCCATAGTACTTAGGCCACATGTGGCCCATTGTGCATCCTCCCGAAGAGTTGTCCTCCTAGGTCATTGTCCATCCTGTCCTTTCCAGAAAGGTGGACAGGTCACTAGGAGACATCTCCTTTATATCGGCAGGTGTAGGCCAAGACTCGCCGAATACACACTCTCTCATTGACGATTACTCCGGACACTCGCATTAGACATGCCTGAGTTTCATCTTTCTGTTCACACATCCTGCATAGAGGTGCGTCCACTAGCCCCGTAATATGGAAGTGTTTTCTTAGTTGACAGTGGCCAGTCAAAAATCCTACTGTTAAGCGTAGGTTTTTCCTGGTCATCGCCAGATATTTCTTCGGTGCCAGCTTCCCAAGGTCGCCCAGGATGATCCTGGAAAAACTGCATTATTTGATTCCATCCCATATTTTTTGACATTTCGTAATATTTGAAAGTCATATTTGATTTATTAAATCATATCAAATCTGACCCACTGTGGATGCCATCACATGCTAACAAGGGTTGAACGTATATATATTGAGGATCCAAATCAACAATGACCTCAATATGGAGAAAATTATTCTGGCAACTACGTTCATCAAATCTGTTGAGTTATACAATAACTCAACTAACCTACAGTATCGCTTAGAGTTCATCACTGCCTAGCTCACAGGCAGAGGCTAATGAAGTCTCGAAGAAGTCTGCACTGAGGTGATTTCAGTTATTCCAAATAAGTGTCACAGTTCTTCAACAAAAAAAATCTAGCTGGTAGAGGATTAAAAATTGATTCGAAACATTTTTAGAGACCAAATTTTCCTATTTCAATTATTAGTTATTCCGTGAGAGAATGGAGAGTAACATGAAGTGCGTGTTCATGAAAACTATAATACCTGTCGATCCCGTCTTCGGAATTACAAACTGAATTTCGAATGAACGATCGTCTGAATAATGTAAAACAAATTGCGTGTTCTGATACTGATTGACGATACATTATCGATATTGGGATATTTTGTTGGAAGTACGAATAAATATGAAAGAATATAATATCGAATGAAACTGAAAATATCATAGAAATATTCTACGTTCTACCAGTTCCTCAAACGAGACAGAAATAGTCCTCAGAACGGCTGCTTCACCACATGCTGGTCTAATCATATCGAAGACTAATTAATAATCATCTCTAAATGTGTTCCTTCGATTCAGAACCGATTAATTGTACATTCTCCAGAATTGCCGTCGTGTAATAACTAGTTCGCCGGTAATTAGTTCAAACAAGTATTATGGGATTCCACTTGATAGATGAGGACAATATAATTACAGCGTCTTCTCTGCCGCAAAATGAGCGTTGATCAATTGATCGTGGCGGCGCAGTTATAAATAGAATACTTTCGAACAAATGAAAGTGCGCCAATGTAAAGGGCTTGCGGCATTTCGGAGTTGAAATATTGGTGTCAGAAGTGGGAGCGGACGCATTTTACACGTAAACGTGTGATAAGGAATAAGGGGCTATTATTGACTATTTATTGCTTTCAATATAGTACAAATTCAAAAATTCCACACCAATTGATTTTTAGACAGGATATGTTATTGAGGTCGGACAAGTATGCGTCATTTTTGTACGTTCAAATAAGAAAAACGATAGTTGTCGCTGAGACGAAAGGGATCTCATGTCGCTGAATGGAAATATAATCTTGTGATACCTTTTTTTATAAATCTTTCAATATTCTATCCAGAACTGATTCATATTTTGGAATCGGACTAACCGTCCCTGAGTTATCAGCGGTTATTTTATTCATTTGTTACTTTCAAACGAACAATTATAATGTAAATTCCTCAAAAAAATTTATCCAAAACTCTCTACAAAAAACTGGAAATGTTCATCATTCCCCCCCTGGCAATTACGAGGCCTATTTTCAGAAAATAAGAAAAATAAGGTGTATAACCTTATGTTACACGTACTTTTAGAGTGTACTGCATTTGTGTAATATACACTTTTGATTTTACATATCCCCACAAAAAATCTGAGCCTATTTATACTATATAGATATACCATATAGGTAAATCATACAGGTGTACCACCCATACAGGTATACCACCCTAAATTAATTTTACAATTTTGCCTTATCTATCATTTTACAATATCTGTTCAAATGTTATAGCTGTATATAAAACAATTTTTAGCTATATAAAAAAAAACATTATTTTAACAATATTGCCTATCTAAATTTATTTTTGCATGTGTCCTTATGTAGTAATCAGTAAATCCAACACTATTATTTTAACAAGCTATATAGTCCGGTATTGGTCCGTTATCGTTATTCATAATATTATTATGTTTACTCATTTCTACACTCTCATAGGCATCTAGTTGCCTGTTGTTGTTAATTTGTCTAACTGATCTGAATGAACGGAATGGTTTTGTTGCAAAATATGATGGGCGACTGCTGATTTTTCAGGTCTTCCATATTTTAAGTGTGCTATGTGTTCCTTATATCTTACATTGATAGATCTTTTTGTCTGTCCATAATATTTTGCATCACAGTCCTTACATTCAATTTCGTAAATTCCATACTTTTTCGAATTCTCGACTTTGTCTTTTGGACTTTCCAAAAGGCTCTGTAGTGTATGACTTGTTTTAAAAACCACCTTCATACCTGGTTCCTTGAAAATCTTTCCAAAGTTCTTCGTATATTGATGGTATGGAACTGAGATGTATTTATCTTGGTTTTTGTCCTTTCTGAAAGTCGAGATTTCGTTCATTCTCAACCTAAACTTCTTCTTCCTCATTATATCATCTACAATACTCCTCTAGAAACCGTTAGTGGCTGCAATATCCTGTACTGTATGTCTTTCTTTTGTGAACGTTTCATGTGTTAGAGGGATAGTCAAAAGACGATGCACTGATAAATTCAGCCCAGCACTTTTGTGTTGTCCACAGTGATGTGAACTGTCATGGCCGTTCCTTCCTGTTGTTCATAAAAGCAACCTTCTACCTGGAACAGATTTTGTTTCATACACAAATTAGTAAGACAAACGAATTCATCGATTTCGTTAATATTGAAATTATTTTTCTCTAGTAATTCATAAGATCATACAGGTGTATCACCCTTACGGGTGATACACCTGTATGGTTTACCTGTATGGTGTATCTATATAGTATAAATAGCGTTAGCTTCGCGTTAGTTCCTAGTTTAATCTCCTCTTGAAGATGATCGCTTGGTGATCGAAACACGTGTTGAGGTGTTGAATATAACGATTTGGTGTTGAGAAAAAACTCCAGTAATTTTCATTACTACACCAAAGATTTCAAACAGTGCATCATAAGATCTTAATGAGGATCTAGAAGTAATTTCAAATTGGGGTTCAATTCAATGTCACAAAAACTCAGGCATCGGTTTTCTCCGAAAACAGTAATGTTCCCGAATGTTAGGTCAGACAATTCCGCTTTCCGTTTCGATAAGTTTGTTGGGGGTGTAACTGGACACCAATATGTCTTTGCACAATCGTCGCTGGAATTGCAAAGACTGCTTCTCAAAAGCTTGAAACATTGTTCTGAATCAGAAAACTATACACAACTGAGCAACTAGTGATGCTTTGTAAATCTCAGGTCAGAGCTTCTTTGGAGTATTGTTCTCATGTATGGAGCTCCGCCTCCTAACATACCCTGAAGCTGCTGGATTCCATTCAGAAAAGAGCCATCCGCCTGATTGGAGACGCGAACATCACTTGCAACCTTGGTAGTCTCTAGAACATCGAAGAAAGGTAGGAGATTTGCCTCTCTTCTATAGATACTTTCACAGGAAGGGTTCAAGCCTCTTTGATTCCATCAAGAGCGGTACATATCAGACACACGCGACGGACCTGTAGGTGCTTATCGTTCCGTGGTTCAACTCAATACACCTCGAATTTCACTGTTTGAGAACTCTTTCATTTGGAAAAGTGCGTGGAGAAGTGTGGAATAAACTTCCTGAGAATGATTTTCCAAATAGATTTGATCCATTCAAATCCAATGTGGATCACTATTTTGCACAAAAGCGCCTTGAGGATTTTCTATAGTGCTTGCGTTTTGCCCTAAAAAAAGGACTTATGAAATTACCCCAGACACTTGATTGCCAGGAATAGGATGCGTAACATTCTTCGATAAACTAGAGTAAGTTTGAAATAAACTTTCAATTCAGTCATTGTTATTTTGAAAGTAATATAATAATCCAGTCATTTAAGCTTAAATTGGGTAAGAATCTCGGAATTCAAGATACCCATCTGTAAGTCTGTAAATACTTGTATATTGACACCCTCAAAGTTGTCTCAAAACCTACATATGGTAGGGTGTAAGCAACAATTAAATTTCAAGGTCAAAGGTCACAAAAATCGGTTTTTTGCGCTTTTTTTAGAAATATCTCATTTCCTATGGGTTTTTTGCTATTTGTATTCATTATCAATATTGTAGAATATAGAATTCTCTACAAATTTTGTTTGAAAAAATTTTTTATACGATGAACCGTTTTCGAGATAGAGGGCGGAGAGCGCGCGGTCACAGCATCACTTCAGGTCAACCGGTGCCTCCGGTCGAAAACGCGCCATATATAGTTGATAAACTATCGATAAATCAATGATTATAAAAAGACTTACAGCTGGGTATTTCCAATTCCGAGGTGAACTTACTATAATGACTGGACTATAAAACTGTTGATTACTCAGTAACGGCGTGAAAATTTTCGAAAGTGTTAGATAATTGAGGGACCGATTAGAATGTCACCAGACCCCTTTCCATTTGGAAAAAAAGATAATAACGCTTTTCCAGTGGCGTCATAGATATTTCCCAGTAAAAAATACAATAAAGGTTTGCCTTTCCACATAACTTTGTACGATCTTAATATCTAGTTTCGGTAATAGGTGAAAACTTTAACGTATTGTATTGAACTTTAAATCGGGCAGTGATTTCAGGGATTTGTACCTTCGTCGTTTTTTTCAAACATACATTTTCCGGTGAAATTTTTGAGGAGAGTACACAATAATCGGTTCTGAGATTTTTCATCCGTGATGAAATTCTGAATGTTTACAAGATTTTAATTGGCAGGAAAATATGTTTTTACTTCTTTCATCAGCTATTTGATATTTAATGTAAAAAGCCGCAGTAGAAATGAAATGATTTTCCGAGTCTCAATAATGAGAGCTTGGTTACCCTTATATCAACATCTGAGGCTTGGTGGGCATGTCAAAATTTCGCAGGGAGGTTCATTTTAATCGAATATTTCATCAGAAAACTTGATTGTTCATTTCTGTCACCGAATCACCCCTTGTGTCTGATTGAAATATCTTTATTAAAGATAACAAAATCCGGTCTGGAAAGCAGTGGTCGATAAGAACATTAAGTACCTGACTCAGTTGTCGCTGAGACTTTGGAATATAACCTTCACCCTTATAATCAACGCTCATACCACTGATGATGTCTGCTGCAGTAGAAGACGAAACTTTTGGTAATTCAGGTCCCATTCCGGCCGGAGTCCGGATTGTCAGTGGTCATTGTTCTGTCTATTATTTTGTTAGATAATATTTAAGTTGGTTCTGATTTCCAAATATCAAAATTTGAACCACATCCAATTTAATTGTCTGAAAACCTCAAGATGAGTATTCTTCAACTGCAGGTAAAAGAGGCAGAATGAGAAAAAAATGAAACAGAATTTTTCTGAAAGATGAATTATGTTTAGGAGTTACCAGAATGTTTATTTGTGAAAAAATCTACCGTCTGCGCATACTGTTCGATTTGTTTTCTGAACTAATTTATACAAAGCTGTTTTTGGGATGCAGAAATTGAATTAAAAATATTCATAATTTTTACAGAAGTTCATAAAAATGACTCATTGATTAATAATAAATATTTGGTGTCAGCTTGCAACTGAATGCAGAAATGTGGGAATGTTCAGTGCTGTACCTATATGAGAGGTTATCGATAAAACTACTTTTGGAGGACCGATTTCAATGCTCCCATTGTTGACAAACAAACTGAATCCTCAAGGAAAGAATTCAATAGTTGAACACCTTTCAAAGTTAACTCTACAATTCACGATCAGATTATTAACTGGCAGAGAATTTATTTTGTTGGTCAAAGATAATGGAGAGAAGTTGAAAAACGAAGTTTGCCAAACGTGATATTCTATTTCAATAAATCAACTTCGACAGCTTTCAGACGCGTAAGCGGGTGTTTCAGACAAGTTTTCCACAGTTCAATTTCATTTGAACGTCAAGCGAAACACCCATTAAAAAGCGGTTAACCTCTGAACATTCCAGGAAATTCGTGCCGGAATAGATTTATTCTGTGTTAGAGTTAGATTGCTATTGAAAAACAGATGAATTGAATATACACTCGAGACAATGAAACAATACCTACACCTGCTCCATCAATTTGTGCTTCTGATATAAGTCGACAAAGTAATGAAAACGAAATAGTTTCGTTATTGCTCCGATGAACTTAATCTTTTGCTGAAAATTCCATGTTATGATTTTGGGTCTATTTCATAAAATTCTTTGTCACTTTTATAATCTGCGAAACATCAGTTTTGATATTTCTGACAATTTGAATAGATCAGAGGTTCTCAAACTTATTTTTATATCGTCTACCACCCCCTAAATTTTTTTACTTTACTACATCTCAAGAATCACAATCGCAGTCATTATTTTAATAATTAAAACATGTGTGTCATGTGAAAATCAGACTTACTGTAGAGGCTAATGTGAAACACCATTTTGTAATATTAGGAAAACTTTTATTCAGGTTATTAAAACAAACATTTCAATTTGAATTTCAAAACTAATCTAATGTGAATGAATGATTTTTAACAAGTTTGTTAATATCAGGCTCGAATTTACTCAAAAAAAGCCATAAATTACCGCGTTCGGTAATCTGCAACCGATTTCTCTTTTTAGTTAGGAACGTTGCCACAGCACTAAATCCACGTTCACACAAATATGATGATGGGAATGCTATCAAACATCGTTGAACGATGGACCACAATCCAGGGTACAATTGCGGGATTGGCTTTTGTTGTCAAAATTCTTGGTATCCATTTTTTAATTTTATTTTCATTTCCTCGTTCGTCATCAGTTCTATGAGTTCTTCTACCAGCTGTGGTCATCCTGCTGTGTTGACATTTGGAAAAGGATCCAACACCCAGTCCAGTATTTCCAATTTTAAAATGTCCTGGATTAGTTCTGCGAAATCACTGTGGAGGTTCTCTAAATGTTAGCAGTAAAGCAAGTCGTCGTTGTTGAAGGATACTGCTGAAAAATTAGGGAAATTGCGAAAATCACGTCTGCCGATGTTATTCTTATATAAGAGAAATTTGGCAACAAAAGCAGCAATGACATTTTTGTTTTAATCAAATTCAAGTCGTCACCTTGAAGTTGGAGATTGACATCATTGTATAATTAATACAGGTCTGTCAAGTACGCAATATCATTATATTGAAGTGATGAGGTTGTCGTGCAATTCTTTGTCTTTGTTTTCCGAGAACTCTATTGGTAGAATAGATTGTAAAATCGAGTCAGACAGTTACCTCTTAATAACCAACCCACTTCTGTGTGAAATAGCAATCAGTTGAAATCTTCATCATTAGCAACACAAAGCTGATAAAATACTCTGTCATTCTAAGAGCTGTTTCGGATTTTATTGACTGCTTTGATGATTTATTGCAGTGATTGAGAGAGGCGCTCACTCAACTTTTTCGCAATCAAATGTTGCCTATGAATGACGCAATGTACAGCGAGCACATCTGGAATTTTATTTTTTAAGTACACTATGAAGCCTTTGTGACGTCCTGTCATAGCTGGAGCGCCATGCATAGCAGCTTATGATATTCTTCAGTGGAATTTCTTTCTCATCGCAATATTTTTCCAGTGTAATATATATGGTTTCTCCTTATAGGCCCCCTATAGGCCTCCAGCGCGTTATCTTTCCATTTTGAAAAAGACTAGAATAAATAGTCATTTTCCATATTTGGTCAAACTTTATAAATTCGATATAAAATTTACTCATCGACACTGGTGAATGTTTTCAATAAACAAAATGTTAACAATATACACTATCACACAATAGAAATCCAATTGGTCTCAAAACCTGAGGAATTGCCTACGACTCACATTTGTATAGCTATCTCTCTTCGAATCAAACAAGTGCTTTTCCTGATTACCCCAAACGTTTTCTTTCTTCTCCACTTGTGAAAGAAAAGGATGACATATAAGATTGTGGGTTTTGTCGCGTATTCTATTGAAGACGCATGTGTATTCTTTCATTGTCTCGACTGTAAAGCATCTAGCACTGAAAGTGTTGATCCTGAATTGGCAAAACAGTGTGTTTTTGAAAATACTTTTCATGCTTTCCACGGCATTATCATACAGGGTGTTCTTAATGGAATGCTGATATTAAGTAAGGCTATTTTTGACCATTTCTGGAGAAAAAAGTTTTTTTGTACTAAAGGGAACAGAAATTAGCTTATAATTTTTCCTTAATTTTTTTGATAACTTTGCTATGACCCAATGGAATATAGTACGCATCAACTTTGGTATATTTCATATTTTAGTGAGAATCACAATATTCGACCCACCTTCTAGACAGCCAAATGGAAAAAATCGATTCTTAATAAATGCAGGCGTATATATCGGAAAACAAAACATGTTATAATTGGTCACACTTTTATCAAACAATGTCATCATTTTCTCACGAAAGTACGAGTATATCGAAATCGTTTTTTTATAATGTTCGAATAACCGATCAATTGCTAATAACTAACGTTGTTATGTTGATCTTATGTTCAAGCTTGCAAAAATGTCCAGAATGTTTTGAAGAATCCAAAAATTTAAACACTTTTGAAAGACATTTTTTGTAGAGGATTCAATACTTTCCACTGTTTTTTTTTGGTATATAGCTTTTTTTTATTTGTAGAAGGTTATATACTTCAAAAACAGTAGGAAGTATAGAATGTTCAAAATGATAAAGAAATGATAAAGTATATCTTTGTTATTGACACACGCCATACATTTATAAATTTTCAAAAAATGCGCAATTCAGAAGATCAATCTGTGTATTCGAGTATTTTTCAAACATGTTCCTGTTTATTTATTAAGCACGTTTTTCCATTTTGCTGATACACTCTGTATAGTTCAACATCCCCATTATATTGAGGGGGGGTCTGAATCAGATAAATCGTGTATTTGTGAATTATTGAAAACAAATACTTAGTTGAAAATATTTCACACTTTCCATTTCCAACTGTTTTTGCGGTATTTCAAAGCGATATGTAAACTGTTCGTATTTATATAACCAAGGAATGACCTCAATACTTTACGAAAGGGTCTCGATAATCCGCTCTTCTACGACTTCGCTACTTCTACATGTGTCACGAGTTATCCAGACAATTTAGTCAGCAATGAAAAATATCGGCATTCAACGGAAAAACCAATAAATACCGTCATCAGGTGCATTTCATTGAGAATCAATTCTTATAGCCGATCTTCCTCGCATCGTTTGAATACTATAGCTTTCTTTCAAATAACTTGCTCTAGCTCTAGGCTTTTGGGATAATCGATGAAACTACCTGTTGTCTGACCGATTTAAATACCCTCCGAGAGTTTGCAGAGAAACTAAATCTTCAAGAAAGAAATTCATTATTTACATTTCATTGCAGGTTCTTTGTCTTCTCCGCTCAAAATAGAACTCCTTCATTTGAATACCTTAAAATATTCCGAGAACATTCATTTGAATAACTCCGGAAGAAGATTGAAACTGATTACTAAAATATTGAAGTTTCATTTCTTGAATGTATCATCAACGTAAAAAGTGGATCATAACTGTGACAACTGATAGTTTTATAATTATGTCCAGATTCTCTTGTGTCAAATTATAAAGGTAAGGTCCAAAGTGAGTGGGTATATTCGACCCTCCACCGCAACCCGCAAGGGTTTATTGTGGCTCATACCTATTCACACTCGACCAAATGAACCCAGATTCTCAACGAAGCTTAGTTTGAATGGTGAGTGATCTTTCAGATCAGATGGTAAGAGTACGGCTCTGCCGAACTCTTAAAACCTGTCTTCTAACAGTCCGAGTCACTGCATATGATGATTCAAATAACAGTGATCTATAAGAAAGCCTGTTACACATCGTAGTTCATCCCTACTGTAGTTCAACAAAGGTTTGGTATCAAGCTGCTTCGAAGGGTGAATAAACGCCTTGGAGTGAGCCAATCCTGAAAGATTCTGCCAGAAGTCCATAATCTGTATCTGTAGAGTAGGGAGGGTGAGTGTAAGTCCACGCACTTAGGCCACATGTGACCCATTGTAGATCCTCCCGAAGAGTTGTCCTCCTAGGTCGTCGTCCATCCTGTCCTTTCCAGGTGTAGGCCAAGACTCGCCGAACACACACTCTCTTAATGACGATAACTCCGGGCACTCGCACAGGACATGCCTGACAGTCTCATCTTCCTGTTCACACATCCTGCATAGAGGTGTGTCCACTAGCCCCATATTCTGTAGGTGTTTCCTTAGCTGACAGTGGCCAGTCAGAAATTCTACTGTAAGGCGTAGATTTTTCCTGGTCATCGCCAGATATTTCTTCGGCGCCAGCTTCCCAGGGTCGCCCAAGGTGATCCTGGCAAGATTACATCCGTTGATTTCATCCCATCTCTTTAGAGATTGAGCATGGGTGTAACTTTTGACTAGTTCCGCAATTGTCGAAGTCATCAGGCCGTGGGTGCCACTGGGTCCTAAAATTCTTAGTCCAGCCGCTTCCTTGGCTAAAGAGTCGGCAATGCGATTACCTTTACTCCTGTCGTGCCCTTTAACCCACCTCAGGATAATGTTATTATCTACCGAGGCTTTGGCTAAATCTTGGTGGCACTCTAGTGCCAGCCCTGAAGTAACACGGTGTCGCTTCTCGGCCCTTGGCTAAGATCAAAGTGTAGTATATGTTCTTATCAGAAGTCCATAAATCTTCTTGCCATTCAGGTGTTCAATCTTTGTTTGGCAAAGCCTAAAGTGATGCCAATGACAGGTTCTGGTCCGATGGAGCTGCTTGTAGCACCCTCCTTTACAAGCGTCAGCAGCGTCATTGCCTTCCAGGCCAGTATGGCTAGGAATCCAGACTAGAGACAATATGTTAAGGTTCCTAGGCAGGTTGATACCTCTGTTCTGGGTCTGCGACTGAAAACACCTGCACCAGAACCGGAAGGTTATTTTGATCCATCTGTGAACCATCAACTATCTGCTTTTAATATTTCCTTCTTCCGAATTGTAAAGGAATGGAAAGTAATGAACAAGAATTACCAGTACCTCGTATGGTATAATTCCCCTATATTCAAAATCCATGACAATATGTTCATTTCAAATGAAACATCCTCTATATTGCAACATACACACATCGGAAAAGTCTAGGGATATTTTTAAAAACGGCAATAATTTTTTTTTTAGATCGCTTTAGGGAGAAAAAAGTTGACGGGTGATTATTAAACGAATGTAACAACAAAATTTATTGAATGGTCAAAAATACTGAGTGCGCATATAAACAAAACTAAAAAAAATATGGCTCTTCTTTGGCACCCCGAAAAAAAATCATAATACAAAAAAAATTGGAATCAGTACAAAGTATGGCCTCCACGCTGGTTTATTACGGCCCTACATCTATCGTGCATCGATAAAATGAGATTGTCAATGTCTTGTTGAGGTACATTTGCCCATTCAGCGATTAAAAGCTCTCTCAATTGAAACGTTGTGTGAATGTTCCCCATATGCGGAGTAATTCTTCGTTGAAGCATGTCCCACACATGCTCGATGGGATTCAGGTCCGGTGATTGTGCTGGCCATGGCAATACATCAACTCCTTCGTTGGTGAGCCAGTCAGTCACTAGACGCGCGACATGTGGACGAGCATTATCGTGCATTAGGTGGAAGTTTTCACCAACAGCACCAGCAAACGGACGGACGATAGGTAGAAGAATGGTGTCGAGGTACTGTCGAGCTCTGAGGGAGCGATTTGGAAAAACGAGATCGGTTCTGCCGCCGATCATGATTCCGCCCCATAGCATTACTGTACCACCTCTGTATGTGTGGACTTCCTGGACGTGTCTCAAACGTTCATTATTTCCAGGTCGTCTCCACAGTCTTACTCGACGAGAATCTGGATGAAATCCAAATCTGGATTCGTCTGTAAACAAAACTGTGGCCCAATCATTTGCATCCCAGTTTTGATGTTCTTGACACCACTCTAATCTTCTATCGCGATTGCCTCTCGACAAAGGTGGACATCTAAGTGGCCTTCTGTTGTGGAGATCTGCTTCATGCAGTCGATTTCTGACAGTATCACGACCAATGGTTACCTGGTGCGTCTGCTGCAACACGTTAACCAACTCAGGTGCTGTGATTGTCGGTTGTCTTCTTGCGGTTAAGACCAAAAATCGGTCTTGAACTGCAGTTGTAGCGCGTCCTCGCCCTGGATGTTGTTCGGCTGGACTGCCAGTTTCACGAAAACGCCGCCACAATCGACTGATAACACTTTGGGAGACCCCCAAACGAAGAGCTACATCATTATTTTGTCGCATGCCACCTTGAAGAAGCCCTACAGCTCTATTTATCTCAGCCAGTGGTAAGTGATGGCGTTCCATGTTAAAGCACAATATTTCCAGTTTAATTGCTGAGCAAGAACTGCATAGAATGTACAAACTCGACACTTTCAGATTATTCATTTTAGCCGAAAACCTACAGTTTGTAAAAAACTTGATAAAAGATTAGTTACCGTTTTTGCAGGCTTTGTTCAACCCATAGAAATCTACAGAGTGGTCTAGTGTACCAATTCAATCGAAATTAAACGACCTCTTGCATTTATTTTTATGATATTTAGTATGTTATAAAAATATCCCTAGACTTTTCCGATGTGTGTATTTTGATACTTGCAATACGGCATGAAGCAGTAATAGTCATTTGTATATTCAATGGCTAGGTTTTGCCTTTATCCTCTATAAATCAAAAGTTTGAATGAAATTGAAAGAATGAAAGAAAATATTTCCATCAAGTTACTTGCATAACTCAACAAACTGTTGTACACATTGGAAATTAATGGCAGTACGGGAGTTTCATAAACAAAAACCTTTACATGACACATACATAGAAATCTAGCGGATTCGTATCAGGACTGATAGCTGGCCCATTTTGAGGTCTTGCACGTCCAATTCAGCAATTAAGACAGTTGATGCTGATGAGCTAAAACACTGATGGTGTCTTTTTCCCTCAATATTATTGACTTCGAAGTCAATACCTGATAATTCCAATCTAGTCAGATCTGAATTGAAGCCTTATTACTTCAAATAACCAAATCAAATCCGGGATATTTATGAAGTTTCATGTACCCACTGAGGGACCTGATAATTTCAATCTAGTCAGATCTGAATAAAAGCCTTACTACTGTAAATAGCCAAATCAAATCAGGGATATTTATGAAATTTTATGTATACAGTTTTTTTTTCAACTTCAACGCCCTGTATAGCAGAAATGGAGCAACTCCAAACATTTGTTCATGAAGACTTTTATTCTCAAAATGACCTGACGAATCACTTTTTGAAATTTTGTACTGTTTGTTTGTAAGTTAAGAAATATCCTCTATACGGTCACATGATAACGAGTATATTGACAATTATACTTTCAGAAGGGTATCAAAGGGTTTATCTCGATAACTACGAAGAGTTTCTTGCAGCTGACACCAATATAATAAATACCAATACATAAATAAGTTTTAGGATTCCATCCTAGTAATCAGACTTATATACAATAGTAGTTATCTATCAGCGTTTCTAGATATAGGTCAATGGGTTCTCTCCACCCCTAGCTGTAGGGGTGACGTCGCTACGTGAAGTGTTGGCAAAAAGGCTCAAATGTATATCCGAGAACGATGGATGGAATGGAACGATGGAATTAACAGAACGTAAGTTCTGTTAATTCTTGTAGAGAAGATCGTCGATGACCAGAAAGGTAATACACTACTGAGAAGTGGAAATACAATGAAATGATATAACTTTTCAAGCAACCCTGTTAGTGTAGATTGTCAATGACCAGAAGGGGTCAAAGACCTGCCCTAATATAATAAGTAACCCCTTTGGGGTGTGTGTTTTGACGATCAGACAGGGTGGTTTTACTAAAAGGGCGCAAGTGGTCCGATGGAGGCCAGCCTAGTCACGCCTCGACAACGTAATATTTGGTTTGTTGTGACGGTGTGTTGTGGTGGTTGATTGAAAAACAATTTGATCTTTGGGATCGCAATTTGTTAATATAATCGCTAACTTTGTTTCATTTCATTTGTAATGAACGACTGAATGAGCTGATTTTCGAGTCGACAACGATTTTTAAGATTGTAATTTGAATAATTATTGTATGTATGAACAGAGTAGAAAAATAAAATACGTAATTGATCAACATTTTTTATGAATTTTTTTTCGTTGTTTTTCGTAAAACTCGGAAAATGCGTCCTTTTAGCAAAACCATGTCATACCATTGTACTCTCAACTTCTCAGGGGCGCATAATGGTCCTTTTTGACACTTCACTTTGTCGACGACCACTCTTCTGGTCATTGACGATCTCCGCTACGAAAACTAACAAGGGTGATCAAGAACTTAATCAATATATTGTTCTCGGGGATATATTTGAGCCTTTTGACAACTCTTCACGTATTGAAGTCACCCTTACAGCTGAAGGTGGAGACAACTCGATGACCAATATTTAAAAACACTGTTAGATAACTACTATTATAGGATCGCATTACATCTTGTTATTCTTCCTACTCAAACAAAATTTTCACCAAAAAAATCAAAATTACTCGAATATAAATAATCTATTCCTACCTGCAAAAAGTGATTACTACTAATTAGATCAATTGTATCAATATTTCCTCGTACATCAAAGATCATATACAGTGTCATCCCCAAAGTATGCACCATATGCGAAACTTATTTATTAAGGGTTTTTCGACAAAAAGTTATTCTTGATAAAAGTTTGTGCATCCCCTAAAACTGAACATGCACCAACAAAATACAGTACACACATAATATACGAGGAGCCTTTAAATATTTGATTTTGTGACAGGAGTAGAGTACTCTTATTTTGAAAAATTTCGGAAAATGTTATTTGAAAAAGTTGTTCAATGGGGACTACGAAAAAAATTTTGCTAAAACGATATATAGACAGTATACGACGGTTCATTTTAAAAACCTGTAATATTACAAATTACGCAACTATGGTGTTAACCACGGTCAATTGTTTTGAAAAGTAAATTAATTTTCAAAGTTTTTGCTGCAAAGTTATTTTTATTTTTTGTTAACACCAAAAATTACTCAAAATTATACAGTATTGTAACAAGAACTTAATATTCGATAATATCAAATCACAAAACATTAAAATAAAATAGGCATTTCGGAAGAAACTCATTGATTTTCTGGAGATTCAACTTAAAACACTTATTTTGGACATGAAAATCTCCAGGAAATCAATTGATTGATGTTTTGTGATTTGATATTATTGAATATCAAGTTTTTGTTACAATACTGTATAATTTTGAGTAATTTTTGGTGATAACAAAAAATAAAAAAAAGTTTACACCAAAAACTTTGAAATTCAATTTATTTTTCAAAAAAATTGACCGTGGTTAACACGACAGTTGTGTAATTTGTAGTATTACACGCTTTTAAAATGGACCGTCGTATACAGGATGCTGTTTATTTACCGTTTGACCAAAAAATTGTATTTTGTAGTCTCCATTTAAAAACAATGGGTAAAAAATAAAAATCCACTTAGATGGCCATGACTTCAAATCTGGATGTATTTTTCAATGATGAACAACTTATTTACATAACATTTCCCGAAATTTTTCAAAATAAGAGTACTTTACTCTTGTCACAAAATCAAATATTTGAAGGTTCCTCGTATATTACGTGTGTTGTACTGTATTTTGTTGGTGCATGTTCAGTTTTAGGATATGCACAAACTTTTATCAGGAATAACTTCTTGTCGAAAAACCCTTAATAAATAAGTTTTCCATATGGTGCATACTTTGGAGCTGACACTGTAGATAACAAATTTCTGCCCAAACACATAGTCATTGAATTTTATGACGACGATTTTCATCTGAATAAAAATAATTTTTAGTGCAAAACTCAAAAATAACATATCATTGAGGTGAAATATAAATGACTTTAACTCATTTAGTTGAAAAACATTTATATGACGTAAACATACCTAAACATTCTGAATATTTCAAATCACTTCGACGAGAAATTGGCATGCTTTCTTTTTATGTAAACAAGTACCACTCATTTCATCCAGATAAAACTGCAGACTAAAAATCAAAATGAAAAAACTTTGGAGATTTATGATTCAATCGAATGAATTTATTCAACCTTCGTTTTCTTCTCAGTCATTTGCCTACATGAAAAAAATTTAATGTCGATACTATTACTATAGAGATAAAATCTTCTCGAAAGAATAACAATAACAACATTTCAAATGCGGCTTTACGGCAATCATCGTTCTGAGGACTAAGCGCCGACGATACCATAATATCCCTCCAATTAGAAATCTTGTAAACATTCATTAATACCTGTGTTTTGTACTTTTTCCACTGAACGTTTCCGATCCACAGTTAATATTCATTATCCCATAAATCTGTATAAATCCATGTGCAACCTACCAGACCGTTATTGTTTTCAGCAATTGTTAATCCTAACTGACGGTAGCGCTAAAAGGACTTCACGGTAATGGATTCATTTATTCGAATGTACCCTTCAACGAATTGGTAATTGAAATTTGTTTGATTATCCCCATTGGCATTTCAAATTATATTTCGACCACATAAAGGATAACAAATTTGTTAATTTACAGGTGACGATACCGTGAATTCTTTATCAAAGCAAATTTTATCATGGAGATTAACTGCGAATCAGAAATTTTCAATATACTCTTTAACAGTTTATTATATTTTCTACCATTATCATTTTCAACCTAAGTGGTTGCTGGTCAGGCCTTGGACCCAAAGCTTCAGCTGATTCATCAATCAATCACCACTTTCCACATGACCATCTTGTGCATTGAGGAGACGTAGTGATCCAGCCGTCTGAGATTTCTGATGTCTTGAGACCAGCCCGTCTGGTCTTGAGATCAGACAGTAGTGAAGACATAAATTCACCTGAGACTTCTTTAATCAGAACAACTATTTGAATAGAGTGTTCTGGGTCGAATCTTGAAATTTCATCTGCTTTCCCTTCAATTTTCGACTGATACTCGCTTCAATCGGGGGGAAAACTCCACGACAAATTTTGTCTCACTTTGATGGCCAAGGAGGACTACATCAGGCTTAGTAACTTGTACTTGCCTGGGAGTGAGGACTGACGAGTCTCAATTAATTCGAAACAACCCATTCTCCACAACAAATTCAGTATCATCCGAAGACGTCACACTCTAAACTCCAAAGTTCATCACCTGTCTTCTTGGGTCTTTATGTCGTGTTGATGTAACGCTTCTTGACTTTAAGGGTTAGAGTAAGATCGGAAAAATAATCATATTGGTAGCAGCGACTTTGTTTCTCCTCGACAAGATCTGTCAATGCTTGTGTTGATACTTGCCACCAAATAGCTTATCTGGGCCAGGAGCACAAAGTTTCCAGAAGAACAAAGACTCTTCGCAAATCATTCGAGATTATCTAGGTGGTCAGTTTAATATACAGAGCCTGTAGAAGCTCTCTGGCTTCGAACTTCACTAGGACTGGAGAGTTGTGTGACTGCGGATGTTCAGAAATATTCTTCCAGAAGGATTCTATCTGATGAGCAGTCGGCAGATTATCCACGATACGTGGTGGTCATTGAAATAATCAATATTTTTATCGAAACATAAGGTATTCATTGATACTTTCTTCTTGCCTCATTAGTAACCTTATGGTAGCTACTAGCCTTCCTATTCTATTAAGGCAATGCTACTCGGTGGTCAACAGCACGCTTTGACTCAAAGTGTGATAGACACTTCATTATTATCATTATTTGCATTTCAAATAGTATCTATTGAAAAGTGGAAACAACAATTTCTTGTTATAAACAAGTCATGTATGGGATTTACAGGGAACTCAAACCACGAATATTGAAAATCAATCAAGATTCCCTACGACAAACTGTTGCAAACTTCGACTTTGATCACTGAATGATGGACCGTTTTCTGTCTCTCTCTGTAGCTGCTGCTTGAAACATGATATTGGTGAATGTACCTGAAGAGAAATAAAAAAGTAGAAAATATACATTTGATTGTTTGAACACTCTCGATATAGTGGAGTTTTGCTGCCATTGGCTCTTGCCAATGGAAGGGAAGTGACACTCTTCCAACATAATGATACAATTCAAAATAAATCTCATTAACTTTCTGGAACGACTTCAGTGAAATGTTTTTTCAGAAGCAGATGAAATTGAATCAACACCGTCCTGTATGACGCTATTTGGAAGGTGTCCCAAGGCATGGAACATCATCAATCTGGTTTGAAACTTTTAGTGTGACCAGATAGCATTTATTCAGAAACACTGAGAAAGAAAACTTCAAAAATTGTATGTGATCCTCGAAACAAAAAAGCTATGGAATACATACCATAAACATAATTAGGACCACCTGCATTCAGAAACTTTCAATGCACTGTTTGGAACCTTTGGTGTAGTAATGAATATTACTGGAATTTTATCCCAATACAAACCCATTATACGTATAACCTCGATACGTATTTCAAATCACCAAGTGAACATATTCCTCTTGAAGTTGATCACTTGAAAATGATCAGGCGGATAGCTCTTCTCTGGAAGGAGTCCTGCAGCTTGGGGGTATGCTTAGGGGCGGAGCTCCTAAGCATACCCCCAAGCTGAGAATAATACTACAATGAAGGTCTAGTCTGAGCTTTAAGAAGCATGAAAAGTTGTTGAAGTGTGTACATTTTTCTGGTTCAGAACAGTGTTCCAAGCTTTTGAGTAGCAGTCTTTGGAAATCCATCAACAAACTTGTGCCAAGACATATTGCTGTTCATTTCAACCCCCAAGAAACTTATCGAAGCTGACATATCCGGTTCAGGGACATTTTTTTTTGGAGAAAACCGATTCCTGGGTATTCCTGACATTGAATTCAACCTGGTTACTTTTACACCAATTCAAAACCACATCTAGATCCTCATTGAGATATGCTGCCGGTGAACATGTGCATACGATGTAGATGTCCACGAATCCAAATGGCATGATGAGATAAGTGTGCTGTCGTCAGCAGAGCAATAAATTGGATTCTTGTTTTTTTTTTCAATGAGTGATTGATATACAATAAGAAGAGCTCTTCACTCTCCATGTTTATCGATTGAGTTTTTCCAAATGAGGGTGACATACGATAGAAAGTCGCCTGTTGATATTTGTTTCCGAAAGCCTTATTGATGGTCGCTCAAGATGTTGAAGCCTTCCAAATATCTGAGGATATGATGGATCGGCTTTCTTCATGATTTTTGATCACTGAATCTCAATGGCATGAAACCATTTCAGAAAAAGTATAGTCACCTGGGAACGTGGTCACAAAAAACCCTTCATGAAGGATCTATCTAGAAAAAAAAACTGAAGAACTGTTTCAACATACGCAGACTTTACCTACGGGCAATGCAACAAAGGGACATAGGCATTTTGCCACAGGAGGCAAGAAACTCATGGCCGTTCCAAATTTTATCTAGGACAAAATTGTGAAGGGACCAAAACTTCCGGATCTATTTGACCGTTCACAGCATACAATCTGTTCCGAGTGTTCAAATCTCTTCATATGGTGATTCAGATGACAGTAATAGTAGGCATGTTGAACAACGTACCTTGTCCATACTGTAATCGAAGAATTGTTTGGTATCATACTTATACAAAGAGCCAACCAGAAAACTTCTGAAGAGCCAAATTAGTTGGTGAAATGCGCTTCGCATTTCTGATGGTTAAGAAAAGTTCCTGTTTTGTATCTATCTAGACACTTTGGACAGCACCCACTTGTTGGAAATCCATAATAGCATATTTAAATAATATTTCATTGTGGGAATTTCACTTGACATTCAATACTATACAGGGTCCTGCAACAGTGGCGCGGTGTTCCATATCTCTATATAGGAAGCAGATAGGAATCTAATTTTCTATAATATTACCTTATTGCTCGAGCTCGACAAAATAAAAATATTGGCGGTCACACAGGGTGTTCGATTTTTTCTGGGCGGATCCCAACTGTGTCTTTTTAAATGGCAACCTATATTTTTTATCGCTTTTTCGGTTTCTTCATAGAAAATAAAATAAACTTTATGTATATCTGCACTTCGAAAATATTGA